>OY998134.1:1776727-1873083 GCA_963921915.1 Hyposoter dolosus
TCTTGATTTCTCCATGGTTTTCGATGTCTAGGTATATTTCTGCATAGTTTCCGATGTCCAGGTATATTTCTCTATGGTTTCCGATGTCTAGGTATATTTCTCCATGGTTTTCGTTGTCTATGTATTTTTCTCCATGGTTTCCGTTGTCGAGGTATATTTCTCTATGGTTTTCGATGTCTAGGTATAGTTCTCCATGGTTTTCGTTGTCTATGTACATTTTTCCATGGTTTTCATTGTCTAGGTATATTTTTCCATAGTTTTCGCTCTCTAGGGCGACGACTCCATCGTTTTCGTTGTCCAGGTATATTTGTCCATGGTTTTTGATGTCTAGGTATAGTTCTCCATGGTTTTCGTTGTCTATGTACATTTTTCCATGGATTTCGTTCTCTAGGTATATTTCTACATAGTTTTCGCTCTCTAAGTCAACCACTCCATCGTTTTCGTTGTCCAGGTATATTTCTCGATGGTTTTCGATGTCCAGGTCGACGGCTCCATGGTTTTCGATGTCTAGGTCCACGGCTCCATGGTTTTTTTTGTCTAGGTATATTTCTCCATGGTTTTCGTTGTCCAGGTATATTTCTGCATAGTTTTCGATGTCGAGGTATATATTTCTCCATGGTTTTTGATGTCTTGGTCCACGGCTCCAGGTATATTTCTCTATGGTTTCCGATGTCTAGGTATATTTCTCCATGGTTTTCGTTGTCTATGTATTTTTCTCCATGGTTTCCGTTGTCGAGGTATATTTCTCTATGGTTTTCGATGTCTAGGTATAGTTCTCCATGGTTTTCGTTGTCTATGTACATTTTTCCATGGTTTTCATTATCTAGGTATATTTTTCCATAGTTTTCGCTCTCTAGGGCGACGACTCCATCGTTTTCGTTGTCCAGGTATATTTGTCCATGGTTTTTGTTGTCTAGGTATATTTTTCCATGATTTTCGATGTCTAGGTATATTTTTGCATAGTTTCCGATGTCCAGGTATATTTCTCTATTGTTTCCGATGTCTAGGTATATTTCTCCGTGGTTTTCGTTGTCTAGGTCGACGACTCCATCGTTTTCGTCGTCCAGGTATATTCCTCCATGGTTTTCGATGTCCAGGTCGACGACTCCATGGTTTTTTTTGTCTAGGTATATTCCTCCATGGTTTTCGATGTCTAGGTATATTTGTCCATGGTTTTCGTTGTCTATGTATATTTCTCCATGGTTTTCGTTGTCTAGGTATATTTCTCCATAGTTTTCGCTCTCTAGGTCGACGACTCCATCGTTTTGTTGTCTAGGTATATTTCTTCATGGTTTTCGGTGACTAGGTCGACGGCTCCATAGTTTTCGATGTCTAGGACGACGGCTCCATGGTTTTCGATGTCTAGGTCCACGGCTCCATGGTTTTTTTTGTCGATGAATATTTCTCCATGGTTTTCGATTCCTAGGTATATATCTCCATAGTTTTCGCTGTCTAGGTCAACGGCTGAATGGTTTGCGATGTTTTCTTTCAGGGCTCGACCAGGGTTCCCGACGGAAGGTCTTAAAGGGACCGACTCAGAGTGTTATCGCGGGGTTTCTAAGGGATCACCCGAGAGTCTTGACGGGGCTTTTTTTAAAGGGTTGACAATAAGATCTCAGTCGAAGTTTTTATGGAATTGATCAAGAATCTTGCCGGGCCTTTTATAAAGGATCAGTCAAGAGTCTGAACGGGATTTTTTAGGGGGTTGAACGGCGGTCTTGACGGAAGTTTTTCGACCCTAGAACGGTAAACTTATTTTATTTTTCCTATTCCTGTAACGTAGGGTCATGAATGACCCCAATTTTGGAAAATTCATATCTCCGGTAAAATGCAACAAAAAGGGTTCAACTTGGGCTCATTCTTTTCGTTTTTTAATGCAGAATCACGTGAGCCCGGAACAATTTGGCTCGGAGTAAAAAAATGAATCGAAAATGCGACGAAACAATAAAAAAACGGGAGAATGAAGGAGAAGGGCGGGAGGATGAAGGGAGAAATCCCGCCAGGACTTTTTTGAGGGATTAGCGAAGAGTCTGGATTGGATTTTTTAAGGGGTTGACCAAGAATCTGAATGAGAGTTTTCAAAAGATTAATCAAGAATCTCGCCGGGACTTTTATAAGGGATTGTCCAAGAGTCTGGACGGGATTTTTTAAGGGTTAGACTAAGCGTCTTGACGCTGTTATTTCAACAGATAGGCCGAGAGTCTGGACGGGATTTTTTAAGGGGTTGATCATGTCTGTCGCTGAGATTTTCTGAAGTGATTGACGGAAGGGGTATGGACGGAAGTTTTCTGAGGGATAAAGTAGGACCATTACGGAGACGTTTTTCATGGGATTCCTAAAGAGTCTCACCGCGGCTTTTTTAAGAGATTTATCCAGATTCTCGTCAAGACTCATTTCAGCAGATCGACCAAAAATCCTGCCGATACTTTTTCAAAGGGTTGGCCAAGAGTCTGGACGGGATTTTTTGAGGTGTCCACTAAGAGTCTCGACGAGGTTTTTTTAACAGATTGGCCAAGAGTCTGGACGGGATTTTTAAGGGGTCGCGACGGAATTTTTTCAAGGGATTGACTGAGGGGGTCACTTAGGTTTCTTTAAGGGATTGACCACGAGTCTCTTCGAGGTTTCCTTAAGAGATTAAACGAGAGTCTGTACGAGAGTTTTTCAAGCGATTGATCATGTCTCTCTTCGAGATATTTTAAGAGATTTACCAGGGCTGTCGACGAAAGTTATTGAAGAGATTTGTCTTCTCTCCTGAACAACCAACCAGAACGAATAATCCCTCTATTATTAAAAAAAATGTTGATGAATATCCTACTTTCCAAAAAGAAGTGAAATCCATGGAAAAATACTTTATAAAAGTAAAAAAAAGACGCCAAGTATTAAAAAAGTGCAACCTCAGTTGGAAAATTATGACTCAATTATCTTTATATTACTTTGTATAAAAATTTCCCCATCATTTAAATTTTGATAAATATGGCCCGTCCCGAAAAGGAAGGAAATCCGTGGAAAAATACTCCAGAAAAGTAAAAAAAGAACGCCAACTATTAAAAAATCGCAACCTCAGTTGGAAAATAACGACTCAATTTTATTCTTGATATCACTTTGCAATGAAACACTTTTGATTTACTATATTCATGTATTTTACTTTTTCTTCACTGCGAACAATCTTTTGACCTTCATAAAAATCTTCTCAAAAATTTTCAAACTCAATTGAGACAAAAAAAAATGAAGTCATTGCAATATAGCCAAGAATTCATAAATGAGTGGCAAAATTTCACAGACGAACGTGCGCCCTCGACACATTCGGTTCAAGGGTTTCCCCATTTCGGAGGATTCCAGCATGATTATCCCGAATATTATGATGACTTCATGCAAGCTAAAGATCATGAATGTACGTACAATACAATTCCACGGGGAACGAAACATAAAAAAGGGCACGTTTGCGTACAAGGGCACGCGTACACGTACACGTACTTACCGGACGAATTCACTGCAAAGATTATACAAAAACTTGGCGTGCATGGTTTTCAAAAATAATTTCGGCGAAGGAATTCCTCATCCATGTTTACCCGTACTGGGGTAGCCGCTGAGAGGGGAGCGGGAACAGACGGGATACATTAAGAAACAAAGAGACAAAATGGCACATTTAACACCGCGTTCGGCGTTGACTGTCCTTCCTCGGTGCATAGGATACTTCGCAGCAGGGGGTTCAGCGGGCGATATTCAATTGGGGGAGAGTTCGCGAATCTCATAGCATAGCTCGTCTTCAATACAAACTGACTTATGCTATCCGAAGATGAAAATACTCTCATCATAGACGGAAAACAAGGTGATCGATTAACAAAGAGACAAAAGTTCGAAGTGATCCAAACAGTGTAGAACTGATCCGCTCAGGTAAGCGTAGACAGTAAAAAGCGAGATGGACAACTCCGTCTACGCATGCGCGAGCGGATCAGTTCTACACTGTTTGGATCACTTCTAACCCTAAAGAACACGACTAAGGCTCGGTTCCATAACTCTCGGTGAAGTTGGTAAACGGGGTTTAATGAAAAACGCGCGTTCCGCAACTCCTTAATCCACGCTTAAGCCACAGTTTTGTCGGTCAAATATAACCGGCCGAGATTGGGCGTTTAACGGGCTAAACATTCGTCATATATAGGTTATGGGTGTATGAGTGATGTGTATGTGCCAACTGACAGCTCGCTCGCTGCTTGCGAAATCTCATTTCTTAATCTATAACTTCCTGTTTCTCTCTGTGTAATGTGTATTAACCCTCAGTAGACACATATGGGTGTTGGGTGTCCAGCACATTCAGCGAATGCCATTAATTTCTCCTTTTTCGTATATATTACCATTAAATATATAACAATAATTAAAAAGAATTTTTATCCATCACCCACACTGCAGGCTCTTTTCCCACATATCGAAAACTGCTTTCCTGAATTTTTCAGATTTTCTCAACAAGTCCAAAAGTACAGTAAAAAAACAGTAGGGCGCCTGACCCATGTGTGTCTAGGACGGTGCACTAATTGTACTGTGTGTTTACGGAGGGTTAACAGTAATTCGAGTGGACACACAAATAATAATGTTGCCAAAACATAGCAGGCAGACGAATTATCGATGCTCTATTATCGTCTTCAGTCAGAACTCAAAGATTTTTTTAACATGGAAGACCAAAAGTTGTGAAAAAACGAATTTTGATGAATTTTATGACATCGATTTACCCGCTCGACTTCGCTTATCGAATGAAAATGTATTTGAAGTCCTGCAGCAAATACGTCATGAACTGGAGCATTGAAAAGAATATTCAACGTATCCCTTCCACACTGTCCCATTCCAGAAAGCCAATCATCGAAGATATTTAAAAAGGAATAAGCGCTCGGTTGGAGTTATTTCTAATGGAATATAGGTTTCCAAAAACCCCGGTTAAAAGTGCACTGTGGAACGCAACTGCGATAAATCGCTTGTTAGAGCAGCGGTTAGATTCAACGTTCGGTTACTAAATCTCGCGTTTAACCTCGAGTCGTGGAACTAGGCCTAAAATGGCACATTTAACGCCGAACGCGGTGTTTTCAGGACGAGTCGTAGCCAAGCGCGCGAGGCGGAGATGAGGACTGTCCTTCCTCGGTGCATAGAATACTTCGCAGCAGGGGGTTCAGCGGGCGATATTCAATTGGGGGAGAGTTCGCGAAATTCAACTAGAAAATACTGTCGTTTATCCCGTATAGTTTGTCTTTAATACAAAGTGACATATGCCATCTAAAAACGAAAATTCTTCTATCATAGACGGAAACGAGATGATCATTAAACTGGTACATTCAATTATCTTTTGTCTTCCCGAAATTATTTTTGAAAACCATGCACGCCAAGTTTTTGTATAATCTTTGCAGTGAATTCGTCCGGTAAGTACGTGTACGTGTACGCGTGCCCTTGTACGCAAACGTGCCCTTTTTTATGTTTCGTTCCCCGTGGAATTTCATTGTACGTACATTCATGATCTTTAGCTAGCATGAAGTCATCATAATATTCGGGATAATCATGCTGGAATCCTCCGAAATGGGGAAACCCTTGAACCGAATGTGTCGAGGGCGCACGTTCGTCTGTGAAATTTTGCCACTCATTTATGAATTCTTGGCTATATTGCAATGATTTCATTTTTTTTTGTCTCAATTGAGTTTGAAAATTTTTGAGAAGATTTTTATGAAGGTCAAAAGATTGTTCGCAGTGAAGAAAAAGTAAAATTCATGAATATAGTAAATCAAAAGTGTTTCATTGCAAAGTGATATCAAGAATAAAATTGAGTCGTTATTTTCCAACTGAGGTTGCGATTTTTTAATAGTTGGCGTTCTTTTTTTACTTTTCTGGAGTATTTTTCCACGGATTTTCTTCCTTTTCGGGAAGGGCCATATTTATCAAAATTTAAATGATGGGGAAATTTTTATACAAAGTAATATAAATATAATTGAGTCATAATTTTCCAACTGATAATATTGACAACCCATTATAAAAGAAATTATGGCTTGAAGTGTCCAGTTTTCAGATTTGGTCGATAATTTTTTTGCGCAGGCAGTTTCCAAGTAATCATTTGAAAATCAGTGAAGAAAAAATTCTCGCAATTTTTTATTGTCTTCAAACACGTCTATGGACTTCAGATTTTTTCTTTATCATGCGTCTATACAACTCTTTTAAATAATGTAATAAGCTTCAATTTCATTTTTTTTCAGCGCCCCGAAAGTTTCAACTTATTGTTTCTGTCGAAAATCACAGTAAGAAGCCATTTTTCATTTTTGATTTATTTCCAACCTCAAAATGGTTTTTTTCAACAATAATGCATACTTTTTCCGAAGGTTTGTTTTTTACGTGTCAACGATACTCTGCCCGTATAAAGAAACATCAAAATCAAGTCGACCGTCAGTAGATGTATCAAATTTTTTTAATTCATTTGTAAGATGAGAAAAAATAAAAGAATTCCATTTCGAGGAAAATTAATTGAAAAAAAATCGATTTCGTCTTGATAATTAATATTTTCGAATAAAAAAATCACGTATTATTTCTGAAAAAAAAAAAAAACAAAACATTCTGGGATTGAAAATAAATGAAAATCGAAAAATTACTTGTTAGGGTGATTTTTTGCGGAAACAAAAAATTCGAACCTTCGGGGCACTACTAAGAAGAAAAAATCGCAGAGCTTTCCAACTTTGAGGGTTTTTCGGGGATACTTCGAGGTTGGAAAAGTAGCGACGATATCCTGATTTCAGGCATTATATCCAAAGTTATTCCCAACATCTTTAAAAACGCATTTTCAACTTTTTTTCAATCAGTATCATCCCTTCGAATTTTTTTTTCATCAACAGCCACTGAGTGCATGTCATGAAAAATATTTTGCTGTTTCCAAAACTGCACTGTCATTTCCTGTACGATAATGAATTCTCGAGTGATTCTCAAAGTTGAAATAAATTTTTTTGCTTTGATCGATGATTACTTCGAGCCAAAGCATCGTACGTAGCTCATTAAAAAATGGAATTAAAACTCATTAAATTATCCGGAAGAGTTCTATAGTTGCATGATAAAAATAAAATTCTGAAGTGCACGGATCCAGCAAAAATTTTGTGAATTAATTCTTCGCTGATTTTTGGATGTTTACTTGGAAACTGCCTGCGCAAAAAAAAATACCGGCCAGATCTGCAAACTGGACACTCTAAACTACAATTTCTTGTTTTAACATTTTCTGTACGACCACTTTTCTCCGAGTTATCCTTTGTTGAACATCGACCGAAAATTCGGATTTTTTTTTTTGAAAACCCCTTGATTTTCGTAATTTGTGTATTTAGCGAGAACTTGCTAAATTTTTGGTCATATTCTAGGAGATTGGCGTGTAGTCGCCAAATACTTCGTCCGAATGATTTTTCTACTTAATTTTGTCGACTTCGTAATTATCAGGTTAAGTATATGAAACCATCAATGCTTTTGAAAATTAAATTTATTTCACGACTTTTTGTAGGTAGACTCAATTTTTCATGACTCGAAACTACTGTTTGACGGGGATAAGGGTACTTAACTCAACTTTTTATCACAGAATTTTCACTTTCGCTTCAATTAATAACTAAGTACAATTAATAATTAAGTACGGTATAGAAAAAAAAATTGTACTTACAATTTACTATTTTCGGTTCGCTTTGCTGTTATATTGTTTTCTTGAATGAACTGGTCCATAAAAACACCATTTTTGGTCACAAATTTTCGATAATAATTCCAGCGATTCGGCGGAAGTGGGTTGGAGTGGACCGATTCTATCATCTCAGCGAAGTCTTGCGATTTCAAAAATCGTGGATCTGATCTTCCGGCCCCGCGGGACGCTGCGACCGCTACAATCACACGGCCGTAGACCTCCGATACATATTTATATATTTTTGTCGAATTTCGACACTTTAGTACGTTCGTAATCTTGACTAGCCATGTTGCTCACTGGGACGCTTGAGGCAAACTCAAGAGTTATTTTTTTAGCAACGAGGCACCGTTTCCTCTTGACGCTTTGATACCTTCCCTTGTAACTTGCGGAGGACAAAGGGTAACACGGTGTCCAGTTGAACGGTGTCAACTTGAGATCATTCCAGAGTCGTCGCGCTAAACGTTATGTGATACTGTTGCGTCACACTCGATGTTTGATAACGGTTTAAAAACATGTAGATGCCGACTTCAGCAAGATGCCATACGAAATTGAACAAACTCATGCAGAATATGATTCCCCCTTTGGTTTGGATATTCTTTGTCTGAAATGGTAACCACAATCAGTGGTTTTAACTCGCTAAATAAATAAAAGCGGCTCAATACTTTTGAGAATCTCACATTCGGCTTCGAAACATAGATCGCATTACGAAATTGGATTCGCCTCACGAAATGCAAATTTTTATGGAATTGGTAGAGCGACCTCCGTTTCTCATGTTCAATAGAGGGTTTTCGTGGACGTTCAGGTTTACCTATCGATACCGGGAGATGAATCCAACTATTGTGAAAACATTCTCAGTCGAAAAATGTCAAACAGTAAATGCAGAAATCAATTTCCGCGTGGGATTTATCTTAATTGGTGAGAAACTACGACTTTAGCGAAATTAAGAAAATTATCTCCATTCTCAATTCGAATGGCAGGATTTCGAGAATCTTTAACTTTCCTCATAAATACGAGAGGACGAATCCAACTATTGTGAAATCATTCTCGGTCGGGAAATGTCAAACACCAAACAGAAAAATCTAATTCCGCATGGGTTTCGTTTGCATTCTCAAGAACCCACGACTTTTGCGAAATTGGGGGAGCAATCTCCGTTCTCAGTGACAACGGCAGGTTTTCGAGGACCTTCAGCTTTTCTCAACAATATCCGGAGGTGAATCCAACTATTGTGAAAGCATTCTCGATCAAAAAATGTCAAACAGGAAATGCAGAAAGTAGAGTAACTACAGCGATTCTGGACCAAGTGGAGGCGAGGGGTATGCGGTGGCGGGGGCGGCGGGTCGTAGTGTAGGTGCGGGGAGGTGTGGGGGCGGGGTGGCGGCCCCGCCACCGCAGGTCCCCTGCCTAGGAGCAAATGGATGGATGAATGGGGAGACTAATTGGTGTGAGAGAGATGGATGTAGAGCCGGGCGAATTGCATGGAGTGTGAGAGAGAGAGAGAGAGAGAGAGAGAGAGCGGGGATAGGTGGCGGTGCGGGGTGTGCGGTGGCATGAGTCCCTTCATAACTGGGCCCATGTGCGCGAGAGAGTCAGGTAAATGGGGGAGAAGGGTGTGAGGGAGAAGGATAAATGCGGAGAATAGTACAACTGATTGGTGCGAGAGAGATGGATGTGGAGCTGGACCCATTGCATGGAGTGTGAGAGAGAGTGGGATAGGTGATGGTGGTGCGGGGTGTGCGGTGGCATGAGTCTCTTTTCTCTTAATGTCCTGTCTTAGTCAATTCTCTCTCTCTCTCCCTCTCTCTCTTAGTCGGTTCTTGAAGAACCCCCGTCGCAATCCCTCCTCAGTCCCTTGAAAAATTCCCTTCCGGACTCTGAACCCAATCCTTCAAAATATTCACACCAAAATATTTCCGGTTAGACCGAAAAAAAAAAAAAAAAAAAAAAACGACAATGGTTGACTCCATCTCCCTGCATTGACAATGGAAGCAAAACTTTCTCGAAAACTTTCTATCCAACATAGGATAGTACCGAAGTGTCGAAACAAAATATGTGTTGAACCAAGCAGAGTTTAAAAACCAGCGATGATGAAGCTGTTAACAAATGGAAACCAACGATGTGAAAATTGATGGAGGTCAACGATGTGAAAACTGCTTATGAGTAAACAACCGGTCAAGGAAAAAAAAAATGGGGAGACAACATGAAACATGAAACATAAAAGTTAATTTTACATTAGCATTTATTCATCCTTTCCCCACTGGGGAAAGAATGCTTAAAATTTTTTTTACAAAATCTCCCATCTCTCTCTCTCTCTCTCTCTCTCTCTCTCTCTCTCTCTCTCTCTCTGTTTCTCTCTCGTTTCCTTGAGGTGGTTGTGATTTGTCACAATAGCTGAAATCTGAAACAGAGTAAAAAGAAAAAACTTTTAATATATTGCTAACTTGAAGTCAGCCTCGCTTCATAAATTTAAAAAAAAAACTTACCTTATTTACAATCTGGACAGATCTGCCCTGGCACCACCTGGAACAATTGCTTGTCGCAATCGTTGCAATATTTTAGAGTTAACTCAACAAGTCGCCCTGCTGAGTGTCTTCGAATGGCTGCCAACTTGTAATATTGTGCACCACCACCCTCATAGACGCAGATCCCGCAGAGGTCCCGCGTTGCCCCCCTCGGACAGTCTTGACATTTCCAATACATGTGAACGACACATGTATTAGATGAGGATGACACTGCATCCTTTTCCTCCTCACCGTATATATGTACCGATCTGGTCGGCTTGCACTCCGACGTACTGTCACACTCGGCAGAAATAATTTTTGCGGCCATTTTTAAACTTCCTTTAGAGTACGCGCACGCGGAAAAATATTTTTGTGGAGATGAGAGTGAAACGTTCGAGATGAATTTCTCGGAGAGTTATGAACCGATTTTGAAAATTTGTTAGAATTTTTCCAAACCCCCACTACTTTCCATTTTCCCACCACCACCATCACCACCACCACCACCACCACCACCAGCACCACCACCACCAACACCCTCGAAATTTTCTTTTGTTTTATGAGAAAGGTTTCTCTTCTCCAAGTTTCCAAAAAACCCCCTCACAACTTTCTTTTTTTCCCCTCCCCCCACACACACCAACACCCTCGAAATTTTCTTTTGTTTTATGAGAAACGTTCCTCTCTTCTCCAAGTTTCTTTCGAAAAAGAATGATTTTGAAACATATACAGCAAAAACTCGTTCAAATGTAGGAGAAAATGTGACATCTGCATAGGATGGAAATGGTTCAACATGTAATAGGTATCGTCGGTGTAGACTTTATGATGCTTCACCATAGGCAATTGGTGGATCACTCACTATGGTTATGAGAAAGCGACTCTGGAGTGCATTTCTCCGAGCTATAGGGTGACTCTAGCGTAAACATGCGATGACTCATTGAACTCTTTCATGTTCTATGGCAAAATTTACATTTTTATTTTTTATTTTGGAGTGAATAAGATGAAGAAAAAAGAAAAAAAGAATGGGGGGGCGGGGTTTTTTTTATGTGAAAGACTAGAGCGATTAGTACAGTTGCAGTCGAAGCATCACGCAGTTTGCATCGATGTAACCGTTTTTTTATTTTTTTTTTTTATCATGTCGCAATCCGAACAAAGTTTAACTGCACGGGCGGCAGTAATTAATACTGTTGAAGAATATATTGAGTGGGAAAAACAATGTGACGATTTCATTGAGTCGCTGAGAACTGAGGCCCGAGTGAAGCGTACACGTTTGCGATTAGGATACAATCAGTGGGTGGAGGCTCAAATTCTTCGTTTAGAGGGTTTGAAGCATAAGACGAGTCAAAGTTTCATACCCACCGGTGCGGGAAATAATAGTGATAGTGAGCTGATATGGCGTGAGACGGAGAGCGCATTTAAAAGACGTGTAACAACGGGTGCAATTATTAATCAGAGTCATATAGATCCGAGGTTATTCCTCATGGATGCGAGTGAAATAGCGATTAAAAAAGTGCAAGAGGCCATTCATCAACATAACTGTGTTAAGGTGAATACACTGTTTAGTGGTGAATTTGCTGTGGGAGACAAACATGCGTATAAGAGCATAAATACGCGGAACTTTGAACTTTTACGAACGAGCGACTTGAATGCGTGGTATGAGGAGCAGGTTGTTGAGCCTACCCTGGCTAAGCTCGAGAAATTTCAAGAGCAAGACAGTGGGTGGTCGTTACGACGCATTCTCAACCTGACTCTAAATATTAATAAATACAGACCAATGAGTGCGGGTTGTCGTGTTACACTGCCGAGAGGTCAAAAATGTATGCGACACGCGTTGATGGAAAGAGAGAGACAAAAAAAGTCAAGGGAGTCGGGAGTAATGTCGTTGTGAGGACAATAGTGTTTGATGATTATTTAAAATGCTTGAGAGATGATATAGAAATGACTCGCAGTCAATCATGCATTCGATCGACATTGCATCAGGTATATACCATCTCTGAAACAAAAATTGCCTTAAGTCCATATGATGACAAAAGGTATATAATTACTGAGAGTGTTCGAACGTTGCCGTGGGGGCACTATAGAGTGCCACTCTAATTTTATTTATGAATATTAAATAAGTTTATTCATGTCACACATCCGGCAAATGTAAAAAAATGACACATCCGGCAAATGTAAAAAATGAATAAAAATGTTTGGATCTAATTGTGTGTCATAGCATCTTCTTTTTCAAAGAAAACCCCTCAATACCACTTTTCAGCATGGACAAGTGTTGTCGGGAGAGGCTGCTGCTGCTGCTGCTGCGCATCCGGCAGGTTGAAAAAAACAAACATCCGCTGATACAATTTTTTTTTTTTTCACATTTAATTTATTTTTTTCACTATTTATCCAGCTATTGTGTGCATTGTCAAAGCCGAGCCATTTTACAAGTGACCGACTACCACGTTTCTTCAACACTTTCTCAACGAGGTAAATATTGGGATATTTCACATGGAGTAGTTCATGTTGATAGAAACTACCGGAAATCGCTTCATCCTGATAATCTCTCAAATTATATGTTATGGGATGGGTTTTCCTCACTCGATCAATCGTGAATATTTCCGTTGTCCAATTGGGCGTATAACCCTTCTCAAATACATGCTTGAATTTACTTATACGAACTTTGTCACCAACGTTGAATTTCTTTTTCTCCTCCAGCTTCACCATTGTCTCAACAATGGTTTTGTTGAAAATATTAAACAAAATTTCTTTTTCATTCGTAGCATTGACATTTTTCGGTTTCATTTTTATGGTTCGATGGGTGGTATTATTATATTCATTAATTATCTTATCAATAATATCGAGCCATTTCCAACTTTCGCGAAAGCTAAACTCTTTCCACATTTTGTTCTTAAGTGTACGATTGAAACGTTCACAAATTGATGCTTTCAAGTGGCTATACGTAGAATACATGTGAACGTTGAACTTTTTCAGCATCGTCTTAAAATCAGAATTATAGAATTCTTTTCCATGATCAACGTGCAGGTTTTTTGGTACACGTCCTTCCAAGAGTATTGACTTCATTGCAGCGGTGACATCTTTCGCACTCTTCGTTTTTAAAGGTTTGGCCCAGGCGAATTTGGAGAAAATATCGATGACGGTGAGGAGAAATTTGTGCTTGGAGTTGTGTTGAGCATATGCAGACATATCAACGAGGTCAGCTTGCCACGTCTCGTCCAGACCGCGTATATCCACATGGCGACGTGGGAAATTCCGTCGAGCTGGCTTATGCAACACCTCGACTACGGCACGCTTCTTATCCTCACTCATCCTTTCTCGGTGGTGGTGGTGGTGGTGGTGGTGGTGGATTTTCCAAAATCGTCACACTTTTGAGTGGGGTGGGCTTTGGATCTTTTTGCTTAACTTTATCATCAATTCTCTCTACTTGCGCGCGCGGCGGTCACTAATATTATCTCTCTGAGACGTTCTTCAAGAGCAATTATCATTTTTTCACATCGGTCCATCGCAGACGTTAGTATTTTTTCACTTAGACCCATAACATGGGATTGTAATATAGTCAGATTAACAGCATCATGTGGTGCTATGGCATCGCCAACGTTACACACACGTTTTTCCTCTAAATTATAGTGACCGTCTGCCGTAGTCTTGAATCCAACACCTGGTTTACCGGCAAGACCAACAGTCGTGCTTAACTGTCGTCCAAACACATCAACGGTCATGTTGAGAATGCGTAAAAAATCGGGGGCTCATGCACATTAATAAATGATTTTAGCTTCACGTAATTCTTCAATAATTGAAATTATCTCGTTGGAATGTGAAGAGTTGCCAGCGAGTTGAGATGCGAGTAATAGACGAAGACGGTCAACTAGCTCATTCGGATCATCCCAGTAAACATAGTCGAAGGTTGTGTTTTTTCCAAACGTTTTAAACACATCGCCGCTGCCGACACCACCACCACCACCACCACCACCACCACCACCACACACACATGTCGCCTCTCTTCCTCCACCCCCTCCTCATCCGCCCCCCCCCCCCACGAGCCACTATATTTGATATATAATTCTTGAATTTATAACTATGATCTCGTCGTATTGCACCATTGCGCTTGTAAAATTTTCTATGAGCATTTGTAGCATTAATAATTTTGGCATAATGAGGCAAATCGTTGGGGCTTAAATAGCTCAAGCTGGGCACTTTTTTGAACAACAACTCGACTAATCCCGCAGTCTTGGGATACTTCTGATCTCCAATGTGGATGTAATCAGATCGGAAGTGGATCGGTGAATCGCCAATCATGAGTTTATTGCCAACAAGGTTTCGCACTCCATATGAGACATCGAGCGTTATTTTTTTATCATTGCGAAGAAGTCCCAAATATTCTTGAATTAATTCATCAACATCGGCGGTTGATTTGTCATCGTCATCGGTTGATATCTCTCCATCCCTCTCACCATCCGTAGCATTTCGCTCGATAACCGTGTCATCGAGAATTCCCGAAAAGTCTTGGAGTGTATCATTGCGACGGTCATCCTCCGCGGCTGCTGCCACCTCCTCCTCCTCCTCCTCCTCCTCCTCCGCCTCCTCCTCCTCTTTCTCCTTCTTAATATTCATTTTTTCATCCTTAATTTCATGCTTCATGTTCTTATTGTATGAGACGAGCTTTTCCAACGGATCGATGATTGGTTGAAACACATCTTGCATTTTCTGTTGAGTACTATTACGTCCGATCTTCAACATTCGATGTTTTCGTCTGATTGCATCACTCGCCTTGGCAAGTTGATGCAACATTGTCTTTTCCCTCAAAATGTCTTTGCTTTTCATGTTTACACGTGCAAAGTAGAGCTTTGACTGTCTGTTTATTAACGAAGAGGACTCATTTATCACACACACAGTTTAGAAAAGAATCGAAACCTCTTCTATATCTGCCCGCATTAATTTCACTATCCTTGTCGATGGTGATGAATCCATACCTGTCAGACTTCCAACACTTTATGCACAAATCTTTGAAGCGATTATAAGTCATATCGGTATTAACATGATCGTTGTACACATGTTTAAGATTCATATCATCCTGTTTGAAGAGCACAACAAAGTTTGCATTGTCCCTGACGAGATGTTTGGGGATACGAGTATATGTCTGACAGAGATAAAAACTATCGATAATCTCATGTCTACCCATGGAGAAAAATGCTCTCACATTATCCTGTTTTTCACACGCTATATCATCAAAGATGAAAATAGAATTTGGACGAGCGTCACTGGGCGATACAACTTGTTCATGCTCGTTGAATGGATAATATTTAATCCCCTCCACCGGTTGAAGTAATTTTTCAAGTAGCCTATATTTTGGCTGTTTCAACGACTTGGAGTATAAATAAATATTCTCAAATCTCAGACCATTTGGATGAATTAGGAGGGTGAGTAAAGCATTCGTTTTTCCACAATTCGAGGGGCCGCAAAACACAGCGCGTATACTATCGGGAAGTAAATTTCCATGACGCTTTTTTTTCCCAACACCGCCGCCGCAGCTCGCACCATCCACAAATTCGTCAAAATTTATTATGGGGAGTTTTCCACCCGAAACTTGTTTCTTGAACGTCATCTCGCATAGGACTAATGTGAAAAGGCATATAAATAGCTCTTCATATTGGCAAAAACAATCAGTTGAGCATTGACCCCAGCATGGTGATGATCGTGCATGGAAAAGGTTTAATCAACACTCTAATCAACAAACTTCCCGTTGAACTACATCTGCCTGGTTATCAATATTGTGGGCCCGGTACAAAGTTGGCTAAGCGTCTCACTCGCGGCGATCCAGGTATCAATCCATTGGATGCGGCATGCAAGCAACACGATATTGCATATTCAAAGAATCGTGAGAATCTAGCAGCAAGACATTTGGCCGATAAAGTCTTGGCTGAACGGGCGTGGCAACGTGTAATCTCGAGAGACGCCGGTGTTGGTGAGAGAGCAAGTGCTTGGGCAGTGGCAAACATTATGAAGGCGAAAACAAAACTCGGCTTGGGCATGAAGGAGCGAAAGAAGAATAAGAAAAATAAAAAAAAATATGTTTGCTTGAAAAAAGTTATTGCTGCTGCGAGGAGGAGGATGATACCAAGCGGTGATCCTCGAAAAGTTGTAATGTCGGCATTGAAGGGTGCGCGCGACAGTGTGAAGAATGTTAAAGTACGCACACCACGAATTATACCTGTTCCACGAAAAACTGGCGGTATATTGCCCCTCATACCCATCTTTGCAGGCCTGAGCGCTGCTGGTGCCTTGACTGGTGGGGCTGCGGCTGTGGCTAATGCAGTTAATAATGCTCAAGCGGCAAAGAGTGAATTGGAGGAAAGAAAGCGACATAATGCGAGTGTAGAGGCCATTGCACTGGGCAAAGGTTTACATTTGAAACCATACAAACAGGGTCTGGGTCTTCACATCAAGTCAAAAAACGAATAATCATGCTACCACATCGACCCCTCACCGATCTCGATCTCGCGAGAGTTATCAAAGTCATGAAAGTTCCCAATTTCCGCGGAGTTTTCATGCGCGATACACTGCCCGCGAGTGGACCTCTCAAAAGCGAGTCGGCAATTGTGAATTTGGATGAGAATGTGGGTTCCGGCACACACTGGGTGGCATACAAAAAGATTGGAAAGAAAATCTTCTATTTCGATAGTTTTGGCAACCTTCCACCACCATCCGAGCTCATTGATTACTTTGGCGTTGCTGGTAGCATGCATTATAATTATAAAAAATATCAGGAATATGATACAATTGAATGTGGACATTTGTGTTTAAAGTTTCTCTGCGGTCAGTTGAATCGTCGAAATAGATATGTACTATATAAATGAGAATTGTGGAACTATGCATTCAGTCGAGCTCTCATCACCATGGATGATAGCTTAACCCTCACGATATCTGGATCATCCTCCGATCTCGAGGCACAATTCTTTCCCCCCATTGAACTCTCACCACACAAAAACTATATCCTCGGACTCGTTGAGCTATTGACATTTAATTCAATTCCCAACGTAGATGAGGGTAATGATAAATTTCACGTTGGAACGCATGTGGTGACCATACCAACGGGCAGTTATGAAATAGGAGATATTGAAGAGTATTTGCAAGCCGAATTATCACCTAGAAAAATTAATATTCAGCTGAAGCCAAATAATAATACTCTACGCAGTGAAATTAAGTGTAGCGAAATTATTGACTTTACGCAGGTTGATTCGATTGGATCATTACTGGGCTTTTCATCGGATGCTTTGCTGAAAGCCAATAAAAGATATGAATCTGATCTGCCCGTCTCCATTCTTAAAGTAAACGCCATACGTGTTGGGTGTAATGTAACGAGCGGTGCATACATTAATGGGCGAAAAGTTCATACAATTCATGAATTTTTCCCGTCGGTACCACCCGGCTATAAAATCATCGAAGTGCCCTCACACGTTATTTATTTGCCAATCACGTATCATACAATCGATAATATTCAGCTTCGGATTGTCGATCAGGACGGGAATTTGATAAATTTCCGCGGCGAAGTTATCACCATACGACTGCATATAAAATCTACATGGGTATAGTTTACCATAGAGTGTTAAATATTAATAAGCCACCGGCATGGAATCGCGAGACCAGTCGACGGTCAACGCTCAAAGAGCTAAGACCCGAAAATCTGCTACTCCTGAAGAATTTGGGTCTCAGAGTTCGTGGAGTACGCGTATAAGAAATTACATATTTTGTGCATTGTGCATGTGCTGCATGAAATGGGGGAGGAGATTATAAACATTCAAACACCCGTCATCTTCGATGAGTCTGTAATACATTATGAGGTTCATGCTCATCAACCGTATGCCTCATCAACTTACAACAACAGCGATGAAATACGCATTTCAATTCAACATCAGGATTTGTCAATTCTTCCAAGCAAAAGTTCCATCCATATTTGTGGAAAATTGACAAAAGAAAATGGCACACCCACAGCTCCGACGACGAAACTGGTCAACAATGCTATCTGTCATTTGTTTGAGGAAGTACGCTATGAAGTCAATGCCGTTGAAATTGATCGCAATAAAAATGTTGGTATTACTACCCTGATTAAGGGATATGTATCGCTCACTCCGGCCAAGAGCTCGATGCTTGAAAATACTGGCTGGCTCGATGTTGACGAGTCGACACAAATTGTGGATGCGGCGGGCAACTTTGACGTTTGCATACCGTTGAGCATGCTTCTAGGCTTTGCTGAAGATTATCGGAAAATGGTGGTGAATGCGAAGCATGAATTGATTTTGATAAGATCACGCTCCGATGTCAATGCGATAATACAATCGGCTGAAGAAAATGTGAAAATCATCCTGCAGAAAACTGAATGGCTTGTACCTTATGTTACGCTGGCGGATCAAAGAAAAATTCAACTTTTAAGATTTATCGCTAAAGACACACCGATCCCCATGAGTTTCCGCACGTGGGAATTGTATGAGTATCCAATGCTGCCGGCCACATCGAAACACGTGTGGTCAATCAAGACGTCGACGCAGCTGGAGAAGCCACGCTATGTAATCCTTGCGTTTCAAACGGGGCGAAAAAATTTGACGGACATGAATGCGAGCTGTTTCGACCATTGTGATCTTACCGATGTTAAACTCTACTTAAATTCTCAATGTTATCCCTATGGCAATATGAATTTTAATATAGCGAAAAATCAATATGCCCTGCTGTATGACATGTATACAAACTTTCAATCAATGTATTATAATAAGGAGAATGAGCCCTGGCTGAACAAAACCGATTTTCTAAAATGTGCACCGCTTGTTGTAATCGATTGTTCGAAGCAAAATGATTCCCTCAAGTCCGGACCCATAGATGTACGTCTTGAATTTGAAACTAGCACGAATATTCCCGCACAAACATCTGCATACTGTCTCATTCTCCATGATCGCATAGTCGAGTATAATCCAATAAGTGGTGGGGTAAAAAAATTAGTATAAAACTTGTGTGCTGACCGCATTCAACATCAGTCAACATGAACTTTATCATTGATCTACAAGGCTTCAAGGCATCTCAAAATGAGTTCATTCTCAAGGAAATATCAATTATTCAAGCTGATGAGAAAAAATCCGAACCTATAACACTGTTCTTCAAATCACCATATGCCTGGGACACTCTACCGCCGCGATGCAAAACAACAAACAAGTGGTTGGAGAGAAATTTTCATGGAATATCTTGGGACTATGGCGGTATTCCATATGACGCAGCAAAAATTATAATTTCATGCATTGTACAACGAGCTCGTGCTATATATGTGAAAGGACACGAGAAAGCTTCATGGCTGATGAATTTCTTGGATTTACCAAGGGAGATTATTGATATGGATACCTTGGGCTGCCCATCGGTGCGGAAATTGCCGAAAGTTCGTCTCAACTGTTCTCACCACCATCACAACCGAGCCGACCAAAATTTGAAATACAGTTGTGCGAATGAAAATGTGAAATCTCTGCGAATTTGGTTATATGTATATCGTGCATTGTGTGATAGAGGGATTTTTAAATAAACAAAACATTTTTATTGTGAATATTCGTTTTTTTTCTTTTTTCGTTTTATTAGAAATACCATTCTCCTCCTCCTCCTCCTCCTCCCCCTTCTCCATTACCACAGCTCAACAGACACAATAATTTTTTTCAACAATTTTGTTTTTCTTTACAACGATGACATGTTTCACTCCATAGATACTATTTTTTGTTTTTTTTCAATGATCTTTCACAAGTATTTTTTTTTTTTTTTAACGCGTCTTGAAAGTGATTTTGATAATCCGGTCGGCAGTCGTTTCCATGTATAGTTGCCTCTTGTGAGCGGTGTCCAACAACTTCTCGAATTCGGCCGGGTTCTCGTCGAATGCCGTAGCGAAGCGAGGTGGCAGGAAGACTCGGTATTGCCCATCAATTTCAACGATGTATCGTCTCCCAAATTTGGTGGAAATGGCTTGGATATTGTAGACCTGATGATCCTTGCCAACTTCCAGATCGGCCAGCTTCCTCGTCGGTATAATATTCTCCAACGCACCAACTTTGTTAAATAATTCGAAGCTCATGATGATGATGATGATGGTTGAGTGATGAGGATTGCGTCTGACTCAGAGCTGATTTTGTGGTAGAATGATGCTTCCAATTTCTTCTTCTCGAAAATTTTCTTTTTCAATCCCCACTTTTCCCACTCCCCACGTGATGTCTTCTCGAAAATTTTCTTTTTCAATCCCCACTTGTCCTACTCCCACGTGATGCATTCGTGTTGGAACATGTTATGAATGGACGTCACACATCCTGCCTCGCGAACACTTACCTTCCAAAACACATGGAAAAAAACCGCTTTTCCCCCTCGGCATCCTGCACAATATTGACTGTGGAATGCATTGTGAACACTTTCATCCTAAACAGGCTCAAACACGTTCTCCAGTATGCATCCGGGGCAATTTCGACGTTGTGGATTGGGAGCGTCAATGTGATCTTTCATCGTTGCTGTATTACAATGTTCATAACATCGGCGAAATGATTTAATGTCCTCATCCATCTGGTAATGGTTTGGCATGCGATTCCACAAGATATCTGTGAACTCGATGAAATATTTTTTAAACGTTGATGGTGATATAATTTGAAGCTCCTCTGTCGTCATATCTCGAGGATTCTTAGCCCGAATGATCACATATAAACTTATCAGATATTCCTCAATTGAACACTTTTCACAATCTCGACGCATTGGACGTGGTGCATCAACGTGCACTCTTTCCCACGGAGGATTAAAATGGGTATAACAGTGGCGATATGACTGAATCTCACTATCACGTTGAAAATGCTTTGGTAAACGATCCCACAACATCTCGATAAAGTTACAATATTGTTTTATAAGCATACGCTTGGGAACCGATTCAAGTTCATTTTTCGTCAACGTCCACGGATCTTTCGATGGATGAATTGCATACATACTCCCACATCTATCCATCTCGAGTTCAAGTTGTGTAATGTATTACTCTACCCATCTATCCTTCTCCTTATTTACCTGACTCCCTCGCGCACATGGGCCCAGTTATGAAGGGACTCATGCCACCGCACACCCCGCACCGCCACCTATCCCCGCTCTCTCTCTCTCTCTCTCTCTCTCTCTCACACTCCATGCAATTCGCCCGGCTCTACATCCATCTCTCTCACACCAATTAGTCTCCCCATTCATCCATCCCTCTCTCTCGCACCCATTATTTCCCCCCATCTATCCATCTCTCTCGCACACCCAACCATCCACGCTCACAAAACGGACAACCTACGCGGGAGGGGCATGGTGGGGAGTTGCGGGGACTCCACAGCTCCTAGGCAGGGGACCTGCGGTGGCGGGGCCCCCACCCCGCCCCCACACCTCCCCGCACCTACACTACGACCCGCCTCCCCCGCCACCGCATACCCCTCGCCTCCACTTGGTCCAGAATCGCTGTAGTTACTCTACTGCAGAAATCAAATTCCGCATGGGATTTATCTCTATCGTTGAGAAACCAAGATATTCTCGAGTTGTTCGTGCGATCTCTGTTCCCAATTCGAACGGCAAGTTTTCGAGGACATTCAGCTTTCCTTAACAATAACCGGAGGTGAATCCAACTATTGTGAAAGCATTCTCGGTCAAAAAATGTTATCAAGAAATGCAGAAATTAAATTTCGCATGGGATTCATCTCCATTGTTGAGAAACCGAGATATTCTCGAGTTGTTGGGGCGATCGCTGTTCCCAATTCGAACGGCAAGTTTTCGAGGACATTCAGCTTTTCTCAACAATACCTGGAGGTGAATTCAACTATTGTAAAAGCATTGTCGGTCAAAAAATGTCAAACCCTGACTCGAGAAGTCAAATTCCGTACGGGATTTGTCTGCATTGCTGAAAAACCAAGGTATTCTCGAGTGACTAGTGCGATCTCCGTTTTCAATTCGAACGGCAGGTTTGCGAAGACCATCAGATTTTCTCAACAATACCCGGAGGTGAATCCAACTATTATAAAATCATTCTCGGTCAAAAAATGTCAAACTTTGACTCGAGAAGTCAAATTCCTCATGGGATTCGTTTCCATTGTTGATAAACCAAGATTTTTGCGAAATTGGTGCAGCGATCTCTGTTCTCAATTCGAAAGGCAGATTTTCGCAGACATTCAACTTTCGTCATCAATACGGGGAGATGAATCCAACTATTTCGAAAGCTTTCTCGGTTAAAAAATGTCAAACAGAGAATGGAGGAATCAAATTCCACATGGGGTTCGTCTCCACTGTTAAGGAACCAAGATATTCTCGAGTGCTTCAAGCAAACAATGTTTGTAATCTTGGATAGAGGGTTTTCGAGGAAGTTTATATTTTGTTATCAATACAGGGAGATGAATCCAGCCATTGTAATTCCCATCTCGATTAAAAATACCAGATACTACATTGAAAAATCAAATTCCACATGTGATTCGTCTCCATTATTGAAAAACCAAGATTTTCGGGAAATTGGTGTAGCGAACTCTGTTCTCAATTTGAATGGCAGGTTTTTGAAGATGTTCAGCTTTCCTCATCAATACGTGGAGATAAATCCGACTATTGTGAAATCATTCTCGGTAAAAAAAATGTCAAACCCTGAATCGAGAAGTCAAATTCCACATGGGATTCGTCTCCGCTGTTGATACACCAAGATATTCTCGAGTGGTTCAAGCAAACAATGTTTCTAATATTGGATAGAGCGTTTTGGTGTATCAACAGTGGAGACGAATCCCATGTGAAATTTCATTCCTTCATTTACTGTTTGACATTTTTAAACCGAGAATGCTTTCAAAATAGTTGGATTCATCTCTTCGTATTGAGAAGGAAAGCTGAAAGTCTACGGAAACCTGCCGTTTGAATTGAGAACAGAGATCGCTCCACCAATTTCGCAAACATGTGGGTTTATCAACAATGGAGACGAATCCTATGAAGCATTTCATTTCTTCATTTAGAGATTGACATTTTTTTTACCGAGAATGCTTTCGAAATGGTTGGATTCATCTCCCCGTATTGATGAGGAAAGCTGAACGTCTACGAAAATCTGCCTTTCGAATTGAGAACAGAGATCGCTCCACCAATTTCGCAAAAATCTTGGTTTACCAACAATAGAAACGAATCCCATGCGGAGTTTGCTCCTTCCATGTAGTGTTTGACATTTTTTGACCTGAAATAAAACGATAATAGTTGGATTCATCTCCCAGTATCGATAATGAAAGCTAAACCTCCTCGCAATCCCTCTATCCGACATAAGAAACATTGATCACTTCAACCACTTGAGAATATCTTGGTGTATCAACAGTGGAGACGAATCCCATGTGGAATTTGATTCCTTCCGTTTGTGTTTGACATTTTCTTGAGACTACTCGAGAACGGAAGCGAAACCGAGAACGGAAAGAGGTCGACCACTTTTTAAACAGGTGGTACTTGAAACGAAACGCTTTTTTCACAGTCGGAATCATTTTATTTATTGTCGAAACCCGATGGATTAAACGAATTTCAGGAAGGATGGTATCTGCGATGTCGAATTTTTTTTTTCCACCGCCAGAAACGAATCCGAGGAGGTGAGTTGTTGTTTCTGGTTCAAATAAAATTATTACAATCAAAACAAATCGACAATACTTCGTATTCGTTCGTTTTACTGCATAATTGAATATTCAATGCCCAGCCTTTGGCCTTCTACACCATATTTGTTCGCACTCGGCCTCAAGCTTGGGGTGCAATTTTTCTCCATGAGACCGGAAGTGAAACCGAGATCGAAAAGAGGTCGAGGACTTTTCGAACACGTATTCCTTGAAGGAAACACTATCTTCGCAGTCGGAATCGTTTCTTTTATCGTCCAAACCCGATGGATCTTGCGATTTTCAGAGACAATAGTATCTGCGTTGGTGAATGTTTTTTTTCGCTGCAAAAAACGAATCCGAAGAGGTTAGTTGTGTTTTCCAGTGTAATTAGGATTATTGCATTATTGTATTGTTTTTTAATTCGTCAATTTACTTGACGCGGTAAATTTTCCTCAATGTTTGAATTTCATAATAATATCAAATAAGTCGTAATCAATACAGAGAATAAGTCGTTTATTCCGATTTCACATTGAAATCTGTATCAGAACGTTCAATTGCAGCATTCGAAGTTATTCGCTTAGATCCGGGTTTTCTCGTATGGGGCCAACGTCACTCGCAACAGTAAAAGTCTTTTCCCCGGACGTTTCCAACGGAATATAAATTCTCTAAGCAAAGAAAAGTTCTTTTCCATATTTTCTCTGTGAAGATAAAACAATCGATATCTTGTACATAAACCGCAGCAGCATGTATGTACATAAACCACAGCAACATGTAGATTTCGAAACAAATGAAAGCTTTCTTCACGATACTCTTTTTTTGTCACAAACTGAAAAAATGGCTGAAGCACGCAACATAAAAATGCACGCTGCTTTAGTTTTGTCGAATAATAATTTTACTGCGGCGGTGAGATTTTTCGAAAGAGATAATCCCGGAATCCCAGCACCTTCACGGCAATCATTCCGAAGGTATGTACCGTTATTAGAATTATTAATTTACTGCCTGTACCCGTGCATACAGTGCTTGCAGTGTACTCCGAGTATTGGAAAATTGATACATTTTTCCAATGGTGCGATATATCAAGAGACGCGGCAGCGGTTCGCCGCCAAGTATCAAATAGGAAGCGTAGCGCGAGAGCTGCCGCACTCTTATATACAGTGAAATAGCTGTTTTTGTTACGTCACAGCATTTTTAAATAGTTATAACGAGAAAACGGGTTGACGTAAATACATCATATTAGATGTGAATTTTCTACGATCTTTCGAATGGTCCTTGGTTAAAGAAAATTCGTTTGACCAATCCAGAGATATCTAGCATGTAAGATTTTGGTCGCGAGTTCTGGGATCCTTCCGTGTTTCTCGAGGTTTCTTAGAGTCGGAAGGACGTAAGACGCGGGACAGACAGAAGACTATCGGGCCTCTTTTTCCCTTTACCGTTGCCGCGCCTATAGCGCTGTCTCTATTTCTCTGCCGCGTCGGTGCGTCGTGTTATCTCTTTCCCTCTACCGCCTTCACGCTATCTATTTCGATTATTTTGTATTTATTAAATTATTAAAACAATGATATTTATGCAGTATAACCGGGATTTTATTATACGGATTAGTCAAAAATCTCCCCGGGTCTTTTTTAAGGGATTGACCGAGAGTCTGGACAGAATTTTTCAAGGGGTTGAGGGAGGTCTCGATGGAAGTTTTTAACCCTAGAACGATAACCTTAATTTATTTTACCTATTCCGATAACCTGGGGTCATAAATCACCCCATTTTCGAAAAATTCATATCCCCGGTAAAATCCAACGAAAAGGGTTCAATTTGAGCTCATTCTTTTTGTTTTTTAATGCAGGGTGGTTGCAAACCCCAGGTTATCGTTCGAAGGTTGAGGGATTGACTCAACGTCCTATCAACATTTCGAAGCCTTCCATTGTATTCGTTTACGTACACCCAACACACTGTTTTCACGAGACCTACAGAGGCTTGTAACCCGGACAAAGTTTTGCCGAAGATGGATCCATTGGAAACATCGAGGCCGTGACCAATCAGAAATTTCCTTGCATAGGACTAAGCCCGTGCAAAGTTTTTTCTCAGCAATTACTCTATCGATCGTACTGATTTTAGGCTCAATCGAAAGAGCATCGCGTAATTTGTCGTCTCCATGTCAATTTTCAGGTCGCTCGACGACTCCTGGACTTCACGGTCAGCTAAAATGTCATCGATTTTTTTTGCCAGCTGTTACCCCCACCACCGCGAATCGTTTTATTACGAGAAAGTATAGACTCGGCGAGCGCTCGGGACAGCAGACGACAGAGCTGGCAAATGTACTTGTCCCGAGACTCTGCCGAGTCTCTTGATGATGGATTTGCCACTTTGGCGAGCGATAAGCGCCGCCAAAAAAAATTTTGCGTTCACTGGGCTGTTTATTGCCTTTGTCCCATATTTAACTCTAGAACGGTAACCTAATTTTTTTTACGTATTTAAGTAACCTGGGGTCATAAATGACCCCAATTTCGAAAAATTCATATCTCCGGTAAAATTTAACGAAAAGGGTTCAACTTGGGTTCATTATTTTCATTTTTTAATGCAGGATCACGTGAGCCTGGGGCAATTTCGTTTGAAGTCAGGTTACCATTCTCGGGTTGAAAGCTACTCGTTTGTTAAAGTGGTGATAAACATAAACGAACGTTTTTCTTATCGGCAAAGATTTCCACGCTGAGCTCACGAGCCTCGACTCCTTGAGAGCATTTTTGGACAAAAAAAAATTAAATAAATGAAAAACAGGAAGCAATTAAAAGTTGACTCGATACGACACTCGGTATGTTCGTTTGTTGAGACAAATAAATCTGCTTGTTTTTTGTGCATAACCGCAAGGAATATTGATTTTCCCATCCCGTCAGAAATTGCGGTTGTTAGAAAAAAAATGTAAATTGTACCGTTAACTTTATTTCGGACAAACAAAACTCGTCCATCATTCAATGAAATATTGTAAGTCAACAAGTGAAACAATATTTTTTTGCTATCGTAACCGATATGTCAATATCGTGACAATAACTGCATAAAGCTGAAACGAAGGAAAAATAATTTGTTTGTAATCTGCTGCCGAAATCATTATATATTATCGGTATCCACAACCATGAGCGCATACTGGCAGACTGCTCAGTCCCAAGGTTGCATCAGGTGGTCGCAAGAATTTTTGTTTCGCCAAGATGCGGACAAATCTCGGCGGACTAGCAGTCACGGACGAACGTTGGCGGACCAGTGCAATACTGTAACAATGTAAAGATTTTTACTTACGTGCTTCCATGACGATGCGGACGACAGTGTGATCTTCCCAGTCTGAAAACGATTCTTTTCCGATTTTCACCCATTTTTTTACTTTACTGTCGGAAACTTTTGGATATTGACACCGTAACCCGCGGCTAGTTTATACTACCCGTGACTCCGGAACCAAGTCAATCACTGGCAAATTATCTTTCGTCGATTCGTCAAATTCAACAATGAAATATGCACACTTTTTTTCAATGTTAGCCATTCTGAAACATGCAAAAACAATGATTAGAGACATCGTCATATTATCAAGAGAAATTATTAACAATAAGAAAAATAAGGATTTTTACCTGAGAGTTTCCAGCGAGATTTTGCACGCACGGTTTTCTCAAGGGTTATTGAAATGATCGCCACCGCCGTGTGGACGTGAACGTTGACAAGCAACGAGTGAATGCCGGGAGCACTCGACGGGTATGGACAGGGAATATCGCATTTTTGGGAACTGCGCATTTATGGGCACATATGTATTATCGCACGTTATTTTCGGGAAGAGGAAAGGGGTACTTGCAGAGAGATCGAACAATGTTGTTGTGCCCGTGCAAACCGTCACGTGGGGGCGAGTTTGCTTGGGACTGATTTATTCGGGATATTGCCAAGGTCGAGTTAAACTCCAACCCAATACTTTCAGTTTTAACGTCTAAGGTTTATTGTGGATAAGTTCGTTACAATTGAGTGTAATTGCCTCAAGACCAATCGGTGTAATTAACGATAATGATATTTCGGTATTTGATCGCAGAGTGCCCGATTTGGGCGTTGCATTCCCTTTTTATTAACTAGGGGTTTTCGATTGATTTTGGAGGTGGTATCAATTGGAGGTGGTAATTAATTGGAGGTGGTAATTAATGGTGGTGGTGGGCAGTCGATCGTCCGAGGCCTTGGGGTTATTGTACAGGTGTCTCGAGGACGGTCGAGTGCTGAGTTTGATTGTCAGCATTTTTGGTTTGGCCTCGAAGTTGGAGCAAAGTCCACTAGACTTGCTGAGGGATGCGTTTTTGAAACGGCACGTGCACGACTTCCTGTCGCTGATTATAATATGATGGTTTTATGGAATTGGTTGCTATGCGGGCGCAACAATCCTCCCCCCTTGGGAAGACGAAACTTGGTTTCGACTTTTTATGTGTAGCAACTAAATTCCGTAAAAATTGGTCTTTTGGCTTACAATTTGCGTTTACATTTTTTGTATAATTGTTATAGGTTTGTGTTTTGTTTTGTGTCTTTTTTTTTTTTTTGTGTTTTACAGAGAATCTGTATTAATTCGTCGTTGTGTCGGTGTATAAATTACTTTTAGATCTGTAGCTTGAATTTCATTTTTTGCTCGCGTTGGCGAAATTGTCGTCGGTCGCTCGATGTCGGAAATTGTCCGAGCGCATCGGGCTTTACAGAATTTTCGAATGATAATTATTATTGCAGAAATTAGTAGTACTGTTATTGTTATGCCGTGAAGGGAATAATTTCCCAAAATGTGAAGGTATGGATCTGACCAAATGTCAGGTTCTTCGTTTAATTTGTTTTGTAAATTTTCGATTCTTTCTCCAAGTTTGTTGACTTCGAGAGAATTTGTAATGGTTTTGTTCGGAGTTTTGAGATTCAATTTTAAGTGTTTAACAAGTGGTGCTCCGATTTCGAAGGTTAGGTTATGTGGTGGTATGAAATCTACAGTTTCTTTTTGGGTATTTTCTGTGGTAGTAATTAATTTAAAATCGGCGGCAGTGACGGAACATTTCCCGTCCAAAACCAGTATTCCCGTGTCGGTAATCGTTGTGTACGCAATTTTCGCATTTTTGCATTTTATCGTTAGTGGTTCCGGGTTTGGTGCTACGTAGAGCCATTTTCCGGGTTGATCTAATGTTATTATCATAGTGTTTACAAGTTTTGCTATTCGTGGCGTACAGCTGCTTTTTTCTGGTTTGCTGCCTAAGTAAACTGCTATCTCGCAGGGGATTGTATTTCCGATGACTTGCGTTGCGTGTTTTGGTTGACAATAATACTGTTTTCCTATCGTTTTGCAATCTTTCAAATTTTCTTCTGTTAGCGTGAGGTAATTTCTGTTTTCGCTATTTACTGTGATGAATTTTTCTTTCGTTTCTAGAAATTGGAAAGTGTTTGAATTTGTTCTTACTGGTAACGGGTAGACTTTGTTTATTTTGAATTCTGTATTTTCTATTAGCGGTATTTTTATTACGATCACTACTCGTGATTCGCTGCTGTAAGAGCCTAGTTCCGCTGTTTTCAATATTTCTTGCATTTTTTCTGGTGTTATTTCCGCTGGAAAACTTAATCCTGCGGGGATGCTTGGGAGCGCTTTCTTTAAGTATTCTGTAAGCTGTCTCGGTGAGATAATAGTTGGGTCAACTATTCCTTTTGTAATTCCTACTAGGAAAGTTGATATTCTTCGTACGTCGCTCAGTAGTGGCGTTAATACTAAACCTACTGTGTTTATGTTTTCGTCTAGGCTTTCTCTTTGTTGTACTAGGTCTGTCTGTTGGTTAAATGCCTGCTCTATATTTCTTACTGCTTTGTTTAAAGCTTTTATGTTAGTTAGTGTCTTTGTTTTGTCCTGATCAAAAAGGGTCGTTGTTGATTTTAGGATTTGCAAGTTTTCTTTTAGTATTTTTTCGTCCGTTGCTTGTCTGTTAGTTATCTGTTGTATTTTGTCTTCTATTTTTTGGGCGTCGTCTGCGTCCAAATTTCCTGTTATTGATTTAATTATTGATCCTAGACCGTTTATCAATCCTCTTTTTTGTCTGGGTGCTTTTCCGACGAGGTCATGAA
Source organism: Hyposoter dolosus (assembly GCA_963921915.1). NCBI lineage: Eukaryota > Metazoa > Arthropoda > Insecta > Hymenoptera > Ichneumonidae > Hyposoter > Hyposoter dolosus. The sequence continues at coordinate 1,806,580 of OY998134.1, forward strand.
TTGTTTGTAGTTCGCTTTTTAGTGATTCTATTGTCGGTTCTAGGGTGGCTGATAATGTTGAACATAAGGTGTCGTGTTTCATCTCGCTGCAGAGGTGTTGTAGGGCCGTGATGGTATGTCCTAGGGCGGCTTCTCTTGCTTCTATTGGTGTTAGGTCCAATTGGATAGCCAATTTCCAAATTTCCTTGACGGTGTGTAAAGTTCCTACTTCCTCATAGTAAATTCCAGGGGTGGTTCGTAATTTTTCCACGTGGAATTGTTCCTTCCCCGTTGCTATGGACAGCAAGGTCGTACACCTGCAACGGTGCGTTTTATTAGCTTTATCTTTCTTTCTCTTGAAAACTTTTTTTTTTTTTTTTTTATCTTTCGTATTTTTCTGTTGCTGTGTGGTGGATTTTGCTGACGTTATATCCGCTTAAGTGCGGTTGCACTGGGCTGCGAGTTTGACTCGTGAATACGTATGTCTTTTTCTGTACCACGGTTAGAGTCTGGGGTGTCTTTTTCTAAGATCTGTCCTCTCTGTTTGCTAATTTTTTTTCCTATAAAATCTCGCGCAGTGGTCTGTCGCTTCATTACAACTTTTATCGTCGTAGCTGTCACGTCGTCTTCTTCTAATTAAACGGTGAGTTTTTTCGATTGAAATTTACATTTATTATTCTATTGTTTTATTTCATTTTATTTTTTCGTTTTTTTTCTTTATTTTATATTTCTTTTTTCCATTTTCTCCTTTTTTTTTTTTTTTTTCTTTACTTTATTTTATTAGTATTTTGAATATTTTCCGTTTATTTATTTTCCATTTTTATTTATTTCCCATTTTTATTTATTTATTTATTTATTTATTTATTTATTGATTTATTTATTTATTTGTTTTTTTTTTTTTGTTTTTTGTTTTTTTTTTTTTTTTTTTTTTTTTTTTTTTTTCAGAAAAATCATGTCCTCATTGGGAAAACGGAACCGTACGGTGGCGTTCGGCGCCGTAGCGCATTGTTGGAGGGACGGCAAATTTTGGTGGATGGTGAGTGTCGCATTTTTTCATTATTATTATTAATATTATTATTTTTCTTTCACTCCTTTTTTTTTTTTTTTTTTTTTTTTGTTATTATTTTATTTTATTTATAGTAATTTGTTTTTTGTTTTGTTTTTTCTTTTTTTTTCAGAAAGTTCCCAAGTCGGCGTATCATGGGCCAATTGGCCAATTGTGGATGGCGCCGTTCATCGCGGCTGCCAAAGTTGTGAGGAACCGGCGTCGGGATTGCGCCCTGGCCTGGGCGCGGCTGTGGAGGGAAGATCCCTGGTCCCGGGAGATTGACTTGTGGAACCCCGAGGATGTGCCCGGGGACGTTTTGGGCCTACGTCGGCTTTTTGACATGCCGGCGTTTCCGGGCCCAGTGGTGGGCCCTTGCGACGAGGAGTTGTGGGCGCTGTTCGGTCCCGACCGTTTTCGGGGATATTTAAAATTGTAGTTACATTTAAGTTTTGTGTTTTTTTTTTTTTTCAAAATTTCTTAAATCTTTCTTAATTATTAATATTAATTATTATTTCTTAATTATTATTTCTTAAATGAGTGTAACAATATACTTCGAAAATTTAATTATTCGTTTTTCAGTTTTATTTCTTCGTTCCCATTCCTTTTTCTTGCCCTTGTTAGTTATAATTTATTTTCTTTATTTTCTCTATATTTATTATTTTCTTTATTTTTGTTTCAATTTATTTTATTCTTTATTTATTATTTTCTTTATTTTTGTTTCAATTTATTTTATTCTTTATTTATTATTTTCTTTATTTTTGTTTCAATTTATTTAATTCTTTATTTATTATTTTCTCTATTTTTGTTTCAATTTATTTTATTCTTTATTTATTATTTTCTTTATTTTTTTCTTGCGAGTTTTATATTGCGGACGTTGCGAGTCCGTGTGTGAGCGTCAGCGTTTGATATTTTTTTTTTTTTTTTTTTTTTTTTTTTTTTTTTTTTTTTTTTTTTTTATTTTACGCGAATACTCGCGTGTGCGGTATGGGTCAGGTGTCGGCGGCCATATTGTCGGCGGCCATATTGTCGGCGAGCATGTTGTCGGTTAGTGGGCGACGTACGGCTTAATGCGGTCAACGTGTACTCGCATCGTACGTCGTCCGCGGTTGATAATATAGTTCACGGCCGACTCTTTGCTCTTTATCGTGTAGGGCCCCGTCCACTTGGGGGTCAGCTTTGCTGATCTGCCTCGCCGCACCGTGGGATCGTGCAGGAGGACTTTGTCGCCAACGCGGTACTCTGGGTTACCGGCGGCTTTGTCCCTGCACTCCTTTACCTTTTCCTTTCCGGTAATTAATTGCTCCTTTGCGACTTGCCAAGTCGCTCGCAGCCGTTCCCTTAATTCGGCGACGTAATCGTCGTACGTATAGGTTGTACGCGGGGGCTGCTTTAGGGCTGTCGGTAAATCCGCTCGTTTACCAAAAACGAGTTCGTAGGGGGAATATTTGGTCGCGGTGTGGGGGGTGGTGTTGTATGTGAACATCGCGTACGGTAGCCACTCGTCCCAATCCGCTTGGTCTTCCTGGATAAAATTTTTTAAATATTCTGCTAGAGTGCGATGAGATCTTTCGAGGGCTCCGTTCGATTGCGGGTGATAAGCCGTCGTTTGAATCTTTTTTATCTGTAGGAGTTTGCACATTTCTTTAAACAGGTCGCTGAGGAAATTTGTCCCTTGATCCGATAGAATTGTTCGCGGGGTCCCGAATTTACAAATGATTTCGGTAATTAGACCCTTTGCGACTTCCTTTGCCTCCTGATTTTTCAAAGGTACGGCGGCGCTGTATTTTGTAAGCGCGTCCTGGAAAGTTAGGATATATTTATTTCCTCTCTCTGTTTCGGGTAAAGGTCCTACAATATCTACTGCACATTTTTCAAACGCTTGATCAGGGGTGTCGGTAATTACCATGGGTGCCTCTTTTGTTCGCGTTAATTTATTTCGCTGGCACTTATCGCATGCAGATACGTAGTCTCGGATCTCTTTTACCATTCCGGGCCACGTGTATTTCTCTCTTATTCTTTCTGTCATTCTTTTTATGCCTGGGTGTCCGCCGAGTGGAACGTCATGGTATTCTTTTAATATTATTTTTCTTTCCATCTCGCTCGGGCACGCTCGTTCGTGGCTGGAGTCAGATGACTCGTCTTCGCGCTCGCTCTCTCCTTCGCTTGCCTCCGGAGATGCATTTTCTGCTGACAGCTGTTTCTTCTGTTTGTTTTCGCTCTGTCCTTCTTTGCGATCGCTCTGTTCTTTCGTCTTCGTGACGTATTGGGGGGCGGAGCCTGTTGCGCATGATGGCCGCCGTTCCGCGACCTTGCGCGGCCTTCCCCGTCCTCGCTTCTCGGTCGGATCGCGTTGCTCGGCATGAGTCAGCATTATTTCATAAATTCTGCTCAGTGCATCCGCGTTTGTGTTCTTTTTCCCTGCTTTATACTGGATTTCGTACGTGTATTCTTCCAGTTTAATTCTCCATCGCATTAGCCTTGAACCTGGGTCTTTTACGTTAAAAAGCCAGGTGAGGGGTTTGTGATCGGTGACGATGATGAATTTCGTACCGTAAATATAAGGGCGAAATTGTATGACTGCCCAAACGATGGCTAGCATTTCCCTTTCCGTGGTGGAATAATTCCTTTCCGCTTTATTTAGGGTTCGGCTGGCGTAGCAAATAGGTAAATCTTCTCCTATTTTTCCTTGTGACAAAATTGCTCCGATTGCTTTATCCGAAGCGTCCGTGGTGATTACGAACGGCTTCGTGAAGTCTGGATATTGCAAGATCGGTGCTGTGCTCAGCGTTTCTTGTAGTCGTTCGAATGCTTGTTGTGCGCTCTCAGTCCACTCGAATTTTTTCTCCTTTTTTATGAGTTCTGTGAGTGGTTTAGCGAGTTTTGAGAAATCTTGTATGAATTTTCTATAGTAGCCTGCAAGGCCCAAAAAGGATTGTACTTCTTTGACGTTTTTGGGGATTGGAAATGATTTTACAGCTTTTATTTTTTCAGGATCGGGTTTCACTCCCACTTCGGTGATGACGTGACCCAAATATTGCGTTTCTTTTCGCAAAAAATGGCATTTTTTCGGTTGAACTTTTAGGTTGGCTTCTCGTAGCCGGTCGAATACTTCTCGTAGTCGATCGTTGTGTTCTTCGAAGGATGATCCGTGGATAACGATGTCGTCGAGGTAGACGTAGCATTTTAATCCTTGTAGTCCGGCCAGGACCGCGTCCATCAGTCGTTGGAACGTCGGTGGGGCATTTTTGAGCCCGAAAGGCATGCGGTTGTATTCGTAGTGTCCCATGGGTGTCGAGAAGGCTGTTTTCTGTTTATCCTCCTCGGCCATTTGGATTTGGTGAAAACCAGAGGCGAGGTCGAGCGTGGTGAAATATTTTGCCCGACCCAATTGATCTAAAATTTCGGAGATGTTGGGGAGGGGGTATGAATCTCCCTCTGTGACTTCGTTTAATTTCCGAAAATCCACTACGACCCGTTTGCGAATGTTGCCTTCGGCGTCGGCCTTTTTTGGAACGACCAGTAACGGCGCATTCCATGGACTTTTGCTCGGACGTATGATTCCGTCTTTGAGCATTTCTTTTGCTTGTCTCATCACTTCTGCCTTGTGCGTTTCTGGCAACCGATATGGCCGTATATTTACCGGCACGGTGCCCTCCCGTGTGTGTATACGGTGTTTCACAAGATCCGTGGTTCCTAGTATTTCTCCCTCGAGATGAAATACGTCGGAATATTCGTTGCTAAATTCCCTTAGGAATTTTTCTTCCTCCGGATTGAGATGTGCTTGATTTCCCAATTCCTTCCAGAGTATTTCCTGCCTTTCCTGCCTGTTTATTGCGTTTATTGCTGGGGGTTTTTCCTCTTGGTGCGAGTCCGTTTTTGGCTCGTCTTGGAACTCTTCGATTTCCACGGTGGGTCGGTTTAATACGACCTCTTCTTCTAGGGAGTTCCTCAGGACTATTGGGCATGCGAATCCTGTTGTGGCGGTATTTCCGCCTAATGTGATGCCTGTCGATATTTTCGTGGCAATTACGCAACCTACTCTTGATTGCTTCTTTTTAGCGTAGTGCACGCTTTCAGAGCGGGGTGGTAATTTCAGTTTCCCGTCTCCGTAGATTAGTGGTTCGGTGTGCCCGTACATCTTGATTGAACGGCCACCTAAAATGTCCACGTTGTGTCTCCTGATGAAATCCATTCCTAAGATTCCGTCGGTGCCGATTCCGATCGAGTCGTCGATGACAAAAAATCCATGGCGGATATTTACTGCTGGTGTTTCCAACACCAGGTCTACTTTGCATATGGCGTAGAATTTGTTTCCCCCGACCCCTTTCAGCTCAATCGTCTCGTTGTACGCCTTGGTGTCCGGGTGGATGGCACTTTTTTTTATTAAACAGCACTGTGCCCCTGTATCGCCTTTGAGGGTGAGAACCTTCTCCCTAGCCTGGAGTGATGCGATGTAGAAATCGCTCGCCGAATCCTCGGGATTTATGGCTAGAACTTGGATACCTGCATGGGTTACTTTCGACCCATTACTTTTGAGCTGACCTGTAGCTCGTTGCTCGGCAATGGTGCTGACGGTGAATTCTTGACCGGCCTCGATGGAGCTGACCGTGAATGACCCTACTGTAGGTTTCTGGTCGTTCGACGTTTCACCTGTCGTACTGCGGGAACCATTGTTGTTTCCGTTGTTGTTTCCGTTGTCGTTTCCGTTGTTGTTACGGTTGTAGTTACGGTTGTTGTTGTAGCGGTTGTTGCTGTTACGGTTGTTGTTGTTGTTCCCGGCTCGTCCGTTGAAATTTCCACGATTTCTCCCGGAATTCCCTTGCTGAGAATTATTTTGGCTGTGCCCAGGACCGTTTTGGTTCTGGTTTCGTTGCCTAAGCCTATTGCGACATTCTTTCCAGTGATGGCCTGATTTTTTGCAATAGGTGCAGGTTATTACTCCTACGTTACCTGAGGGGACGGGTAAATTGTTTCGTCCGTTTGACGGGTTCGAGCTTCGGCAGTCTTTGGCCGAATGCCCGGGTTTTTTGCACTTTTGGCAAAATTCTTGACGCCTCTCGGGGTGCGTCTGCTTCGCTACTGATTCGTAGCCTTTTAAGACTGTTTCTTCATTTTGGGCCCCTTTTATTGCCGCGGTTAAATCTGGGTACCCTTTAGCTTTAACGAGAATTTGATACTCTCTTTTGAGTCCTCGTTCGAAATTGGATAACGCTAATTTTCTCACGTAGCGTTCTACCGCGAGTTTTTCTGCTACAGAAGATTCGGATTCTATGCTTGCTTCTATTAGTTCCATTGTAAGGATTTGTAATCTTTTTCCAAAATCGGCTATGCTTTCGTTGTGGTTTTGTTTACACGTGTGCATTTCTACTTGTAGAGCTTCTACGGTTCGTTTTGTCCCATATCGTTCCGTTAAATGTTGTTTAAATGCTTCGAACGTTTCTATTGTTTTATAACGGACGTCTTCCCGTGCGTCGTCTGTCAGTTTCGTGGCAAGTACGAGTTTTAAAAGGATTGGTCTGTCACATTCGTCTACTAAGCTATGAGCTATTTCGTATGCGTCGAGCAAACTTTTCGCGCGTCTAGGATTTTCTCCGTCGAAAACGGGAATTAAAGCTCGTGCCTCGTTTAAGGGCATGCCTCTAGATCTCCTTGGAGGAGAGTGAGGGGGACCGTTGTTTGAGGTACCAGGACCGGCACCTGCGGGTGGGTCGATTTCGAGTACGGATTGGTCCGGCATAGTGACGTTATGTGGGATAATAGACAGTGAGAGGTCTGGCAAATTGGTTTGATTGAAACTTTCGGTCTCTTCCGCGTCTTGAAAGGATTCTTCTGAGTCGCGAGACCGATCTAGGGTGTCTGTGCTTGGACTGCGCTTGATATTTTTGACTGACGGGGAATATTCCACTTTTGGGGGACGCGAAAAAGTGAGATTACGATTGAAAAACGAGTCTAGGGATCGTGATATTGTACGTACGCCCGGTAATCTTAGACGATTTACGAGTTCGTCGTTGGACATGCGTAGGTGTTTTAATTCAGTATTTTCGCGACTGGTTTTGGCGGGTTACAAAGAAATTGTTCCGTCACTTACAGTAAGATGGTCTGGTAGATCTGCATGCTGCTGCTGTTGCTGCTGCTGGTTGATCCGCTAGCTGGCTTCCTCTCGAATTTGGTGAATCTGCTTGGCTCGATTGGTCCGCTCTTTGGGTTGACGGTTGTCGTTCTCCGGTTGTCGAATTCGAACAGCTTTGGGCGCCCGTTGTCCTTGTCGACTTTTTCCGGATACTTGGCTGATGTCGTCCTTCTTTTGGCGTTGTGTGAAACTTCCTTTTCACCTCAGAGTTGTAGTCGAGTTCTTGAGTTGTGGCAATCCCACCGCTGCCACCAATGTTGTGCCCGTGCAAACCGTCACGTGGGGGCGAGTTTGCTTGGGACTGATTTATTCGGGATATTGCCAAGGTCGAGTTAAACTCCAACCCAATACTTTCAGTTTTAACGTCTAAGGTTTATTGTGGATAAGTTCGTTACAATTGAGTGTAATTGCCTCAAGACCAATCGGTGTAATTAACGATAATGATATTTCGGTATTTGATCGCAGAGTGCCCGATTTGGGCGTTGCATTCCCTTTTTATTAACTAGGGGTTTTCGATTGATTTTGGAGGTGGTATCAATTGGAGGTGGTAATTAATTGGAGGTGGTAATTAATGGTGGTGGTGGGCAGTCGATCGTCCGAGGCCTTGGGGTTATTGTACAGGTGTCTCGAGGACGGTCGAGTGCTGAGTTTGATTGTCAGCATTTTTGGTTTGGCCTCGAAGTTGGAGCAAAGTCCACTAGACTTGCTGAGGGATGCGTTTTTGAAACGGCACGTGCACGACTTCCTGTCGCTGATTATAATATGATGGTTTTATGGAATTGGTTGCTATGCGGGCGCAACAATGTTGACAAGAAAAAAAGAATTTAATGAAGCTCTACGTCTGTACTTGACAAAGGCCTTACGCCGACTACTCGGGCTAATGCCCCCACTCCTTCGTACATCTTTCTTTCGTCCCTCACCATTTTCTCTCACGCTCTCATTCTCACACATATTCGCACGCTTACATTCGGCCGTCCTTATCAATAAATCGTCCTCGATTTATTTTCTCTTTAACAAAAATAAACAATAAACTTTTGAAGCGTCAACTGACGTAAATAATTTGAAAACGTAAAACTTGAAACCCCTGTTTTTTCAAATGGAAAACACAAAAATTGATACTTTAATCTTCGTAGCGCTTTGGTTTTCTTCGATTGCGACGAGGCTGTTTTCGGACAGTTTGTCCGTCTGGCGCGGTCGTCGCTTTATTTTCTTCGCTCTGGCGAACAGCTCCGACATCCTCGTAGGCTTCATCTTCTTTATCGCCGTTTGAACCGAGCGTATCCATATTGCTCGAAAATTCGTCGAATTCAATTGGATCTTCGCTTCTTTCGTCGTCGGAATCAGTTTCGAATTTGCTAGTGACTTCTGCCTCGAATAATTCCCATTGCTTTATTTTTTCGATCGGTACGGTATTGAAGTAGAACATCTGCCTGTTCTGAAGTCCTGGGAGGTCTTCTACGCGGAAACGATCGTGTGGCAATACCTTCCTGATGACGTACGGCCCTTTGAATTGTTCAGCCAATTTCAGAGATTGCCCAGTAGCCGCGGGTACTCTCTCTACCATCACCAAATCACCAGGCAGGTATTTCTGGGATTTTGCGCGTTTCGAGTTATATCGAATGCCCTACCGCAGTTGATCGCTCCTGATCAACTCAATAGCTCGTTGACGTTTTTCGTCCATGTCTTGAGAACTTTTTAATTCGTTCTCGAATCCGTCTCCCATTATGCTCCTTGGCGTATAACTGAATAACAGCGAAAACGGGGTTTGTTTCGTTACCTTGTGTATAGTGTTGTTGATTCCCCATTGTAAGCTTCGTACGTGGACGTCCCAATTTCTTCCTTCGTTGTCATGTGTCATACTCGCGAGCGCGGGAGTGATCATACGGTTGTATCTTTCGACCTGGCCGTTTGCTCGCGGAGTCGCCGTCGAATTTCGAACGTGAACGATGTCCACTTCCTTGCAGAACGAATCAAACATTCGGCTCGTGAATGCAGTTCCTTGGTCAGTTATGAGTCGTGTCGGTGCTCCGAAAAACAAGATAATGTCTTTTAAAAATCGAATCGCAGGCATCGTTTTCTTATTTTTAACCGGTCGTAAAATTACGTATTTCGTAAATGCATCGACACCCACGATGAGGTAACTGTTCCCTTGTTTACTTTTGACGAATGGCCCCAAGTAGTCGATGTGGATCGTGTGAAACGGTTGACCAACCTTATCGATAGAGTGCAGATTTCCTGGTCGTTTGCCCGCTGGATGTTTGTGTCGTAAACACGGCAGACATGCTCCAATGTATCCTTTCACGTAGCGACGCATCCTCGGAAACCAATACAGCTCTCTAATTTTCGCTAAAGTCTTGTCCAATGCGAAATGTCCAATGTCGTCGTGATTTTTCTTGAGCATTTGCCATCGTGCTTTTTCCGGTACTACCCACTTGAGCTTTAATCCGTCGTCATCTTCTTCGCGTTTAAAAAGACGACCATTTTCTAATACGAAGTCTGGGTCGTTTCCGGTTTTAAGTCGTAATTTATCGATTGTCTCTCGTAGTTTTGGGTCAGCGCGTTGGGCAATTGCTAACCAATCGTCAATCTCAACGTTGTTCGTTAGAATCGTGAGTCCGTCAACTTCTTTTCTGTCGATTTCTTCGGGCCCTCCCCAAGGTGCCCACTCAACACATCTACGTATGACATCTGCGTGCCCGGTCGATGATTTACGGTGAATGTAAATTCTTGAAGTCGTAACCACCATCGTGCGATTCTTGGTATCAGGTCTTTCTTCGAAAATGTACTACGAACAGAATTACAGTCCGTGACTACGGTGAACGTCTCGCCCAGAAAAAATGATCGAAACTTCTCGGTAGCCCACACCACTGCGAGGGTTTCCAATTCGTATGAATGATATTTCTTCTCGTTTTCAGTGGTTTGTTTACTCGCGTAGCAAACAGGTCGTAGCGTGTCGTCGTGCTGCTTCTGTAGAAAAATCGCTCTGAGTCCTTCCTTACTGGCGTCCGTGTGCAGCTCGATTGGCATGTTCGGTGTAAACGCAGCTAGAATCGGTTTTTCTGAGAGTTTCCTTCGTAGGAATTGAAACGCGTTGTCCTGGTCTCGACTTCGTGTTCATTCTTTGGCTTGGGGAAATTTTCAACGCTCTTCAGCTTGCAGTCACCAGGTTGGATGCCTTTTTCAGAGATATCGTATCCCAAAAAGATTACTTTTTGACGCAAAAACTTGCACTTTGAAAGATTTAGCTTCAGTCCCGCTCAACGAAAAACTTCCAGTACCTGTTCCAAATGCTTCAGGCCCTCTTCGAAAGTTCTTGTAGGTATCAGTACGTCGTCCATGTACGCTAAAGCGATAGAATAGGCCAACGGGCCTAGCGTTTTGTTTATCATCCGTTGAAATACGGCCGGTGCGTTCGCTAATGCAAACGGAACTCGCGTAAATTGATATTGGCCGTCGGTCGTAGCGGTTCCTGGGATTCTTCGGTGAGGGGTATTTGATAATAGCCCATGGCCATCTCCAAGCTCGTATAATTCTTGCATCCCGCTAGCCACTCTACTTGATCGTCAATAAGAGGGAGAGGATATTTATCCTTTTTCGTTACCTTATTCAGCGCCCTGTAGTCCACGTACATGCGCGATTCTCCCGTCTTCTTTTTCAACATTAAAACCGGAAATGAATACGGCGAATTCGAGTCAACAATAATACCACAGTCTTTCAACTCCGTGGTCATATCATTCACCAGTTTCCGTTCGTGTTGTGACAGTCGGTAAGATCGGAAGGTTATTGGCTCCTTCGACGTAAGCTCAATCTTCATTTCTGCGTTTTGTGCCACTCCCAATTCTTGGACTGTCATCGCAAAAACATCGCGATATCGTTGGAGAAGTTCAATTAGCTGTGACCGTTGATGAAAGTCGCTCAAACTTGGGTCTGTTTGTATAGCGTCGGAAGGTAACGGCTCCAAACTTTGATCTTTGACGTGGACTATCGTCGACTGTGTGTCGCTACTATCCGGCTTGCAGCTGTTCGCTCGTATAACTCGTTCACCCGGTTGGAAAACGATGTTCTCCTTAGAGTTGTTCACGATAGGCACGTGGCTTACCTTTGCGTCGTTCAAGGAAATAATGCATCTCGGGATGAAATGTTGTTTATTTCTTTCCATTCGTTGCTGCCAGTCGATAAACAAGTCCGAGGCTTTTTCCGTAGTCTCTGCGTAAACACCAATAAAGCCAATGTAATTCGGTAGCAGTACAGCCTGCTCTTCCGCCCAGAGACTGATTTTCCTCTCGTCCAACTCCGGAATCGTCAGGGTCGTTAACTTTCCAAAGTCGTCGTCAACGTCGTCGTTCTCTTGGAAGACTCGTACATAATTTTTGCGCTTGATTACCGTAACGTTTCGTAGTTCGGCAAATGGCTGTCCCACGAGCAATGGAATTGCTTGCACGAAATTGGGAACGATGTAGGCTGGAACTGTCACTTGTGCTTTGTCGATCACCAAATGTATATCGGTTGCGTGACCTTGATTTAACCGGAACCCCAACCTTCGATGATGGGTGGTTTGTCAAGTTTTCGAATCTTTACCTTCAGATTCCGAGCGGCTTCCTCTCGCAGTGTTCCGGAAATTGCCCCGGATGAATTGCCGCTGCAAATGATCGAAGGCGAGGTGGATTCGTGCGGGAGGTTTTCTGGGCAAATAAATTGTACACGACACGAGAAAAATATGTTTGGAGCAGTCTTTATTCGTTACCTGGTTTTCCAGGCGGAAGAGATTGATTAATTGACTCGGGAGCGCTCGATCGCTGTTTCGCGAAGCACCAACACGTGTCCGGCGCGTGGTGAGAGCAGTCACGGTTGTCGTAGAGCTGAACTTGAAAATAAAGAGTGCAATTGCGCACCAGAAAGCAAACTTGAGGTGAGCGATCGGTTCGAGATGAAAAAGCGGAGACTTTAACAGCTCGCGTGGTTGAATTGAGGTGATGAAATATAAAGAGAATTGGAACTTTCGGAGAGCACGTTTTCTCGTGTCGAGAGCCGGTGAACGAAGTGAAGTTCAAGATGGCCTCAGCTCAGTTGTCGCGCTCTTCATGATGGCGGCGCCACTTTCCAGGTTGATGTCGTCTTCTCATTCGTCGAGCGGATGGCGGAGAGCGACTTGTCAGCGAATCGTCGGCTGGACAGTTCTGGCCTTGGAGATCGGCCTATCGGAGACCTGACCGCCACGTGCGTGGCGTCTTGGGATTGGTCGCGCAGCGCGCAGGCGCGCTGGCAGCGATTTCGTCGTCAGCCCGAGTGCGAAAGTGGTGCCGCGCTGTGAGCGCGAGCTGGGCGGGGAGATTCAAAAGGCTCTTTCCCAAACATTTCCGCCCGCCATCTTCACAGAGTGGAGATGTCCTCATGCTGTGGTGTCCACGGGGAGTGGGGCCAGCTTGACCAGGGGCCTGGTCAGGGTTGTCTGCGATGTCTTCAGGGTGGCGATCCTCGGGAGGCCGTCTGGGCCAGAGTGGAGAGCTGTCACTCTCGCGAGTGGCCATTTTGTCGGTGGGGTTCTCTCGTCTGTGATGAGAACCAAGGATCCGACCTTGATGATGTGTTGAGGGTGTTGCCACTTCGAGATGGCTTGGAGCTGATGCAGATATTGTGACGACCACGTCTTCCAGAATTGCTGTATTTTTTGTTGGAGGAGCTGCCACCGATTCAGTCGGGAAGGCTTGATCTCGAGCAGCGATGGCTCAGGCACGGTGCAAAGAGCATCGCCCGTGAGGAAGTGGCCTGGAGTCAGCGCCGTCATGTCCTCGGGGTCGTCACTGAGAGGTTCGAGCGGTCGCGAGTTCAAAATTGCCTCAACTTGAGAGAGAAGAGTGCAAGTTTGCTCGTAAGTGAGCAGTGCGTCGCCGACTGTTCGTCGAAGATGGTGTTTCGTTGATTTTACCACAGTCTCCCACTTTCCTCCCATGTGGGGGGCGGCCGGGGGGTTGAATATCCAGTCGGTTCCTTCTTTAGAGAGCGCATGAGCCAAGGTGGTGTGTTCCTTGGTGGCAGTGATGAACATGCGCTTGAGAGCTGTGTCGGCACCGATGAAGGTGGTGCCGCAGTCGGAGTACATCGTGGCTGGTATTCCTCGCCGGGAGATGAATCGGTGATAGGCTGCGAGGAATGTGTCTGTGGAGTAGTCAGTTACTGCGTCGAGATGCACAGCAGACGTAGTGAGACACACGAACACACAGATCCATCCCTTGTGTGTCTTGGCTCCACGACCCTGCCATGTTTTCAGAGTGAGCGGTCCTGCATAATCGACCCCCGTGTGGGAGAAGGTACGCGATGGTGTGACACGACAGAGAGGTAGTTGGCCCATCAATTGATGTGCACGGATCCCCCTCTGACGCGCACAGATCACGCACCTCAGCACGTGGGTCTTAACAGGTGCTCTTCCACCGACGATCCAATAGAGCTGACGTACATAGGCGAGGGTCAGCTGCGTCCCTCCATGCAGCGTCTTCCTGTGAGCTTCGTCGATGATTAGTCCCGAGAGATGAGCCTCTCGGGGGAGAATCGCAGGATGCTTTTCTTCTTCGGAGAGCGCGGAGTTGGCCAGTCGACCCCCAACTCTGAGAATTCGTTCGGAGTCGATGAATGCCGTGAGTCGACTGAGTGCATGGGATGTGGGAAGCGTGTTTCCACGCTCCAACATCTTGATTTCGTGGGCGAAGAACGTGGCCTGCGTTGTCTTCACCCAGAGATTCTGAGCTCTTCTTAGCTCGTGAGGAGTCACGATTCGTCCAGAGGGAGTTGTCTTCTTGTGTTTCAGCCTATCTAAGACCTTGAAGCACAGAGCGGTCACGTGGAGTAGCTTTGAGATCGTTGAGTACCTGAAGAGCAAGTCCCAATGGTCCTCGCGCTGTCGGATTGCACCGACCAGGGAGATTCCTGGGCGGACTTCGGCGTTGCTGGCTGCGTCAGTGATATCGGTCTGACGCGGCCAGTGGTCTTTGGATTTGGCCAGCCATGGTGGTCCCGTCCACCATAGCTGATGACCTGAGAGCTGAGCGGAGGTCATTCCACGAGAGGCGCAGTCAGCTGGATTGCACGTTCCTGGCACGTGCATCCACTGAGCGTCGAAGGAGAGCTCTTGGATCTGCGTGACTCGATTGCGCACGTAGTCCTTCCAGCGGGAGGGGTGAGCCTTTATCCAGGACAGAGCGACTTGAGAGTCCGTCCACAAGTACGTGGCCTCCACGTCAAGCCCCGCCTTTTCCTTGACGTGTCGAGCTAATTTTGCCAGGAGGAGAGCGCCTGAGAGCTCAAGCCTCGGGATTGTCAGGCGTTTCAAAGGAGCGACCTTTGTTTTGGAGAAGACAAGTGACGTCTGTCTTTTTGTGGACGAGAGCTCGACGGTGATATAGATTACCGCCGACATGGCGAGCTGTGACGCGTCTGAGAAGCCATGGAGCTGGACACGGGCATTTTTGCTTGTGCCGAACCACCTGGGAACAGAAAGAGCAGAAACATTGTGCAAGTCTTCTCTTACAGCGAGCCATTTTGTAGCGACCGGAGCAGGGAGTGGTTCGTCCCATCCGATGTTATGCAGCCAAAGCTCCTGGATCAGCATTTTGGCCGTGACCGTGATTGGAGAGATGAATCCAAGCGGGTCAAAGAGCTGCGCGATTTCCGAGAGGACAGAGCGCTTCGTTAGTGCACTCCGTTTCGGAGCTGATCTTGAGCTGAACGAGAATTTGTCGTCCTTGGGCGACCATTGCGCTCCGAGTAGTTTGGTTGTGCAGTCGTCGAACTTTATAGTCGCCCTGTCGTCAGTTGATCCCAACTGATCGAGAATTGTTGGACTGGATGCGTGCCACTTGGCTAGCGGAAATCCGCCCGCGTGGCACAGTCCTCGGAGCTGTTGAGCCTTTTCTAGGGCTTCAATTTCGGAGTCGGCTCCGCCAAAAATGTCGTCTACATACCTTCCAATTTGAATAGACGGCACTGCAAGCGGAAACCGGTGTCCTTCGTCCTCAGCGAGCTGGAGCATCGTGCGAACAGCCAGGAATGGAGCTGCCTTTGTGCCGTAGGTCACGGTGGTGAGCCGGTACGGAACGACGTTTCGTTCTTCGTCGATCCAGAGGATGCGTTGAAGGTCCCAATCTTCTTCGTGGACTTTGATTTGACGATACATCTTTGTAACGTCTGCTGAGAAGAGATACTTATGCTTTCGAATCCAGAGAAGCACGTCCACGATGTTTGGCAGAAGATTGGCGCCGGTGTGCATCAAGTCGTTCGCTGAGTAGCCGGAGCTGGTGCGGGAGGAGCCATTAAACACCACTCTCAACTTGGTGGTGGAGCTGTCTGGCCTCAACACTCCGTGGTGAGGGAGATAGTAGATTTTGTTGTCTTCTGAGCGCAGCGTGGGAGTTGGGGCCCGCACCATGTGTCCAAGAGTTTCATATTCGCGCATGAAACTCGTGTAGAGATCGTTGTACACCGCATCCCTCGAGAGCTTTCGGAGCGTGCTTTTCAGGCACTGTTGTGCCGTGGGATACGATGTTCCGAGCAGGGAGCAGGGCGAGTGCATTGGGACTCGTACGACGTAGCGTCCAGTGTTGTCCCGTGTGTGCGTTGTTCGATAATGTTCTTCGCACTCTTGCTCTTCGGCTGTGAGAGCCGGTTCGGTCTCGACTGGAACCTCTTCTTGTTCCCAAAATTTGGTGAGCGATTGTTGGAGAGCGTGCGTGTCGAGTTGCACTGTTCCAGAGCACGTGAGCGAATTCCGTGGAGCTGTCTGATTAGCTACAGGTCCCAGAATCAACCAGCCAAACGTCGAAGACTGAGCGATTGGCAAGGTTGGGTCCACTGTGATCATTTCAGGTTTGATGACTTGTCCATAGACGTCTGCTCCGAGTAGGACGTCGATTGGCCTTGAGATATGGTACTGAGGATCTGCGAGCTCCAAGTCTTGCAGGTGTGGCCAATTCATTGGTGTTATCTCGACTGACGGTAGAGATGTCGCAAGTTTTCGAAGCACGTGGGCGTGAACGCTCACGTCTTCCTCGGAGTAGATGGAGCGGAGGCGGAGCTGGACGATTCCTCTCGTTCTTGAAGATTGGCTTCCTCCTATTCCCGAGATTGGGAGTGATGACCTTTGACGCGAGAGTTGGAGCGTCGTCACAAGGTCCTCTGACACGAAGCTGAGCTCTGAGCCAGAGTCGACCAAGAGCCTGATCTGGTGGGAGGCCGTTTCGGTGTTGACCACACAAATGGCTGTTGCCAGCAGGGTGTGCTGGGAAATCCCGGAGATGCGCGATGAGATGGTGGAGGCGGAGAGAGCGGGAATCGACAGCGTTGTTGCGGAGCTTGTTGCGGGCGACTGCCCGTCGGAGGAGGTCGGAGCGGAGAGATTGGAGTGCGGAGGCACGCTTGAGGAGCGCGGAGCGAAGCTTGTTGAGTGCGAATGCGCTTTGGAGCGGACAGGAGCAGAAACTGAGAGCTGGAGCGGTCTGGTTGAGGAGATCTGGGCGAGAGGAGACGAGGAGATCGACGAGTGCGAATGCCCTATTGAGCAGGCAAAGGAAGGTGAAGGTATTGAGGAGCGGATCGGAGAGAGGCATGGGAGAGCGACGACTGCGGAACCCCTTCATTCTTGAGCAGCACTGGTGCCAAGGTTGGCCGCTGCTGCCTGGGCCGGCGTTGGAATCGCGTCGTGAAGGAAGGTATGGTGCCTTGCCTTGCACGTACGGCAAGTGAGGGTGCTCCTGCACGCTCTCACGCTGTGTCGACCCAGACAGTTGAAGCACAGCCTCTTCTCGATGATGAGTGTGCGTCTTTCCGTTGGCGTTTTGTCTGTGAATTTTGGGCACGCGCCGATGTAGTGCGCGGCCTGGCAGCAATCACACGCATAGGCCTTGGACGATGGAGCTGCGGCTGGAGCTGGAGCTGATGCTTGGAGGCTCGTTGATTTCGCTTTCGAGGACCCGTGAGCCTTCGGCTTCGCGGTGGAGCTGGTTTCCTCTCGCGTCATGTCCATCGCTCGGAGTTTCGTTCGAACGAAGTCTTCGACTTGTTCGAACGATGGAGGGTCGCGCGAGTCCTTGAGAGAGAAGGCGAAGTCCTCCTTCATGGAGCTGTCGAGCGTGCGCGTGAGCACGTGGGCCCAGAACACATCGCCCATTTGGTGAGCGGGCACAAGCGTCGCGACCGCTTTCGAGCCTTCGGAGATCACGTTGAACGCATTTCGGAGCTCTTTATGGTTTCCCTGAGCGCATGTCTTCAGCTCGATCGCCTTCTCCAAGTACGTGGCGATTACTCGTCTCGTGTCTTGGTAGTTGGACACCAGCGTGTCCCACACAGGTCCCAATTGCTCCCCTTGCAGCGGGAATCCCGCGATTAATTGGGCCGCCTCTCCTTTCACGCTCATCTTGAGATACTGCAGTTTTTGGACGTTGGAAATGCCCGATCGGTTGAGGACCATGGAGGCGAAGAGCTCGGAGTAATTGCTCCACTCAAGGAACGAGCCGGAGAATTTTGGCAAATCGAGCTTGGGTAAGTTTGATTCGACCGAAGAGCTTGTCTGCGGAGAGCTGGTCGCTGGGGCATGTTTGAAGTGGGAGCTTTTGTCCTTCAAGCGTGCTAGGAACAGCTTACAGTTGTTCCTGGCATTGGTGGCTTGCCACAGGAATCGTTCGGTGAAATAAGAATGGTTGAGATTGCCAGTGGGCCACGCGTCGGTGATGGCACGGTGGCTGCGTGACAGCTCGTGCCAAAGCTCGTCGACCTGCTGTTCCCATAGCGTTATGGAGGAGTGAGGTGGATCGTTCGAGACCGCCTTGCCGATGGAAGTGAGCGTGCCGCAGAGGAGCTCGAGACGCTCCTCTTGCGAGGCGATTTGAGCAGCCAGAGAGCCGGATATTCGTGCCGGCGATGGAGAGCGAGAGCGCTTTCCCTCGTCCCCGCCTGGTACGACGAGCGACGTTGTCGACGGGGGCTTGTGCACTTGATTGCTGTGCGAGCCCGTGGAGGACGGAGGCCGTTCGACGGCGAGGCCGTGTGGAGACGTTGGCCTCTCGGCTGGCTTGGATGTCGGGTTCGGTGCGTCCTCGGCCTTGGTGTCGACGGTCTTGCCGGGCGGGTCCATGGCTCAGCGATGCAGTCGGAGTAGACAAAACCTGATTGTAAGGGAAAGCAACACCGTAACAAGGGGAAAGGCACAGAGAGTCAATCGGAGTCTGCGGCGAAGGCACTGCCGCGTCACTCGCGCACGGTTTTGGGGCAACAACAGCTCGGGCTGTCACACACACCGCACAGAAATGTTCGAGAGACTTCAATTGCACAGAGAAACCTCACGCACTAGCCTTCGATCCGGCTCGAATAGGACCAAATGTTCCGGAAATCGCCCCGGATGAATTGCCGCTGCAAATGATCGAAGGCGAGGTGGATTCGTGCGGGAGGTTTTCTGGGCAAATAAATTGTACACGACACGAGAAAAATATGTCTGGAGCAGTCTTTATTCGTTACCTGGTTTTCCAGGCGAAAGAGATTGATTAATTGACTCGGGAGCGCTCGATCGCTGTTTCGCGAAGCACCAACACGTGTCCGGCGCGTGGTGAGAGCAGTCGCGGTTGTCGTAGAGCTGAACTTGAAAATAAAGAGTGCAATTGCGCACCAGAGAGCAAACTTGAGGTGAGCGATCGGTTCGAGATGAAAAAGCGGAGACTTTAACAGCTCGCGTGGTTGAATTGAGGTGATGAAATATAAAGAGAATTGGAACTTTCGGAGAGCACGTTTTCTCGTGTCGAGAGCCGGTGAACGAAGTGAAGTTCAAGATGGCCTCAGCTCAGTTGTCGCGCTCTTCATGATGGCGGCGCCACTTTCCAGGTTGATGTCGTCTTCTCATTCGTCGAGCGGATGGCGGAGAGCGACTTGTCAGCGAATCGTCGGCTGGACAGTTCTGGCCTTGGAGATCGGCCTATCGGACACCTGACCGCCACGTGCGTGGCGTCTTGGGATTGGTCGCGCAGCGCGCAAGCGCGCTGGCAGCGACTTCGTCGTCAGCCCGAGTGCGAAAGTGGTACCGCGCTGTGAGCGCGAGCTGGGCGGGGAGATTCAAAAGGCTCTTTCCCAAACACGCAGCATTATGCATTTGCTTCCAAAGTCGACGTACGCTCTTACAGCTACTCCGTTTACCATAGCGTCCGTAAAATATTTCAGATTTCCGTCGGTTTCTCTCGGATTCGTAATAGCAAATATTCGTGGTTGTTCGAAACTCGTTTCTGCGGCTTTCTTCGTTTCTTCCGTCTCGCGTGATTCTTCACCGTCCGCGCGTGATATTTCCGAGTACTCAACGATATGGAGAGTTTGGAGATTTTTCGTCGCTGGTTTCGTGGTAGTCGCTTGTTCCGTGCATTTCGCCGCGAAATGGCCAACTTTGTTGCATTTATTGCATCGTTTACGTCACTGTTCTTTTGGACACTGGAGAGAAATATGTCCATACTCGTTGCTATTGAAGCACAAGGGCTCCCCTTTTTCGTTTTGTGTCGCTTTTTTTTGGATTCGGTTCCGAGCCGCTCCTCGGGAATCTCCATCCTTCGGATTAGCTGCCTTTTTGTGCGTTTCTTCGGATTTTGTTGTCTCCATATGATCTTCCATTCTCTTAAGACTTATGTTAGCAAAAGATCTTTGAGAGATGGGAAATCCTTAATACTTAAAGATTGAAAGACATTACTGTCGTTCAGTCCTCCGATTACGAATTCAATAATGTCATCGTCGTTCATTCGACATTGCCTCGGCAAGCCTACCGTCGCGTGAAAATATTCCTCGGTCGTTTCTCGTGGCTGCTTTTTCCGTTCGATCATTTCGTGATATTTGCGTTGGATTCCCACAGTATTCGGGAAGGCATCTTTGAGCAGTCGTTTCCATTGATTTCACGCTCGTTGCACCGTCGACATCGAATCGTACCAAACTTTGGCACTTCCTTTCAACTTTGTCAAAGCGTGACAAATAGTTGCTTTTTCTGACCATCCATACGCTTCGGCGTATTCATCGATTTTCGTAAGCCACATATCGATCGTCTGTAACGAATTTTTATTCGGGTTGAACTCGGGTATGAGTTCAGCAAGTTGTCTGTCAAACCCTGCCGATACAACCGGTGGTGATCGCTCGAGATTTCGCGCCTCAGTGACACTCGAAACCGTTTCTCGTAGGAGTGTTTGTAACAAAGATTGTAAATCGAACGGTGGTACCTGATTTAGTCCCGTTGACATCACTGGCGCTTGCTTCGGCATTACGCACTGATATTGCGTTGCGTGTTGTTGAAATCCATGTTGAGGAAATCCAGGCATTGTCGTTTGCGGTGGCATGTTCGTGTATTGTCTCGTCACAAATGGCATAGAAGCGATATTCAACACGGAAAGGTTCGGTGTAGTCACTGGATTCCTTGTCAGTTGATCGTTCGCGAATCAATTGTCGCTCGTGTGTTGCACCCCTGGCGCCATGTTTGTGGTCGTGTTCGCGATCGAACTGATCGCCGTCGTATTCGTCGGTAACGTCAATTGTCCCATCTGGTAACTTGACGTTGTACTCGTATGTGTCGGATTAGTCGGTAAGTCGGATTCCTGACTAGCCCCGACGACCGTTATGTCTTCGTTAAACGTTTTGTTCTGATGCAACTCGTAATCGTCGGAATCCGTCATGGCCTTGTATAGATTTTTCTTAGCGTCGTCGTTCGAACTCATCGTTGCTTTCCTCCTTTTTCTTATCACCTTGCAATATTTATCTAGCGTTTGTTCAGAGGTTTTTAGTCTTTCACTTTGTCGTCTCTTCTCGGTCGGCATTTGCCGGTGTTTTTCACCGCTCGGCCGTGCTTTCACGTCGAACTTTTTCTCGTCGAAATAACTCGTTCGTACATCACATTTACACTCGTTCAGTCTTATTTCGTCCTGATCCCACTTCTGATTTATTATCGCACGTTATTTTCGGGAAGAGGAAAGGAGTAATTGCAGAGAGATCGAACAACGTTTATAAGAAAAAAAGAATTTAATGAAGTTCTACGTCTTTACTTGACAAAGGCCTTACGCCGATTACTCGGGCTATATGCTCCCACTCCTTCGTACATCTTTCTTTCGTCCCTTACCATTTTCTCTCACCCTCTCATTCTCACACACATTCGCACGCTTACATATGTGTAGACTCACGGAAGCCGACGGGGCCCGATCGCAGCCTACACTGGCTGAGTGATGCATGCCGATGTTTCGCCGCCTGCTCGCGTTCCTTCCTCCGATTTTCAAAACTAATTTATTTTTCGATAAAATTATTCGTGCAGCACATTAACTGCATACCAAGCATTTTTCATCATTATTTTGAAACATTTCACGATATTTCATCCACCGACGCATCGGTGATTTCGTTGGACACTTCTAAGATGTGTTTAAAGCCAAACTTCTGCGATGAATCTGGACACGAAAATACATCGCCGGTTTTTGTCACCAAAAATCTTTCGACAGCGATTTTTTATTGTTGTTGTCCTCTCATTAATCTCATTTTTTTCCACAATGTTGTTGATAATCATTAATTTTCCGTCAGTAAATGCCACGATGTTATTCGGTCGAGCTGATTTTGTTAGCATGCCTCGCATCATAACTGTTTTGATAACGCCTTTTTGGACAACGACGACTTTCGTATTGTTTCGAATGCGTATTTTTTTTTCACCGAGGCAATCGCTTTCGGCCAATCGATTCACGACTAGAACTAGAGGATTTTTTGGAGTCCTTATAAATTTTTTGAGTTTCCCTAAATAATTTTGGGCCCAAAACGCCGAGATCTCGGTTAGTGGCAAGTTAAAATGTTTAACGTTGTTACGTCCGGAAGGGACTAACCAAATTTGGTAGAGTGAACGTCGGTACGCTGCCATCAATTTGCTCCACCCAGAAGGGACTAGCAAATAATGTTTAGTTGATTTTTTTTATTTGACTTTAAATGAAAAGGAACTATACGGATTGGTTATCTGGGCCAGTACGTCCCGTACGGGCCCGGCTTTTCGCGGCTGGAAGGGGAAATCAGGAAAATGCAGAAATAAAACCCTCGAAACAAAAACGTATTAGGGAAATTGACAAAAATATATATTACTAAACCTACTTACAAACATTGATTACAATTGGCGTGGCGATTCAGTGCCGTCGCTAGGTGTTTGAGGCGCACGCTATCGTGCGGGGACAGTTTCCCCGTGTTCACTCACAAGTCGCTATTATCGGGACTAAGTTACAAAAGATTCTTAGCCCGATGTCACACCACACGAAATTAAAATCTAGCGCCAATATTCGCACACACGGAGGAAATATTTACTGTTTGGAAGTTGATAGTTAATTTGCACAGGTAAATAACGGAAAAACAATACGGAGAAATAAGATTTGAAAGATTATAATAGAATAATGGTGAGGATCGAGAAATAATAGTTAAGTAATAATTGTGTCTCTGTCACACGTTCGGATGGTCTCGTACGGGAGGGGAGTCTCCAACGGACACAGCGAGCACTCGCGAACGATATATTCTTTTTCGGAAAATAGGTTGAGCACTCTGCGCGGGTCTGCCTGGTAATTTAGCCGAGTCTTACTACACCGCCGCGAATTGCTACTTTACGGAGTTTATTCTAGTTCCAGGAGCAAACCGTGGACAAACTAGGACTGGTTGGTTTTACCACCACAGGAATGGCGGTGCCCCGAAGGCCATCACCAGCCCGGTGGGGTTTTTTGCTGAGAGAGCTCCTGGATTTCGAACCGTCGTCGCAGTCCGCGGACTTGGCGATGCCAGATGGGCGGAATACGACGCTCGTCATCCGGTGGCAGCGGTCTCGCAGCTATGCGACCTCGTCCAGAGGACAGCCCGTCCTTACGAACACGTGCGTGCTCGCGAGTGCACGCGTACTCGCGAGCACCCTGAGTATCCGCGAGTGCGACAGAGACAGTACACTAATGGAGTAAATATGCAGTAAAATATGTAAAATAACAGACGGAGCGGAAGCGACGTCACCTTCCGCTTTTGCGAAAAACGGAACGTGACCCCCCCCCCCCTTCCGGGAGGGCATCGACGCCCACGTCGATGTGAAAAATATACCCCCATATCCTCATGTAAAGCAATATTTATTTTTTTTTTTTTATTTTTTATTTTTTTAAATATTTTTTAAAAATATTTTTATTTTTTTTATTTTTTTTTTTGTAACACCCATATATTTATTTATTTCATCAATTTTCCCCCCCCTCATTTTTTCGACTCACTCGATCTTCATGGTGGCGACCAGGGCGGCGACGAGGTCACCCAGCTCCACTCGGCGTCCCGCCCCGGGTTGCTGGGCAGCTATGCGCACGAGCTCCCCGAGCTCTGCGAGCCACTCTTGCCGCGACGGTCGAGGCACCGGCGGTCCAGACGCTGGTGTTGGTGAGTCCAAGGTGGACGCACGGCTCGTTGACGAGGGTGGTGCGGGTGGTCCGTGTCTCCCATACTCCGTTCGGGATCCGTTCGTCCGACGTGGGCACGTCGTGGAAGGGCTGATTAAGCCCTTCTCCCATCGCGAGAGGCAGCCGCCTGCATGTCCGGAAAAGTTGCGGGCACGCTCTCCAAGTCCACACAGGGGACACACGAGCCGACCCTTGCGATGAAAGCTCTCGTGAATTAACTTTTCTATGCAGGCGCCGACCCCCTTGCATCGTTTTCCTTTTCTGCAGACCGGGCAGGGAGGCCGCGGGACGGTCACCTTGGTTTGCTCGAGGTGGACATCGATTTCCGGGTCAAGTTGGCGGTCCGGTGTTCCTGGCGATGATATATGCCGGACGTTCGGGCGGACGGCCGAAGTAAGCACGGTCGACGAAGTATTCGCGTCCGCGTCGGCTGGATCCGGCGTGGCGGACGACCAGTCCTCGGGAATCAATCCCGAGGCGATAGCAGCGGTGATCCACAGCCTATCGCCGTTGTCTAGTTTCCCAAGGTGTCGTTCCACTTCGCCCCTGCCCTTGGACAACCGTCGCGCCGATGTTCGAAATATTGGGTAGCACTCGTAAATGTGCTGGTCGTTTCCTACACACGAGTCCCCCGTATCGCAGATGGGGCACCACTCTGGGAGCCCGTCTCGAGCACGAGCCACGAGTCGCCCCGTCAAGCATAGAAATAAAAGGTGGCACTTCGCGATGGAACTCGAACACACCGGGCACTCCGCACGACGAAGATAACGCGACAGAATGTTTTCCATTATAATGTTTGGTTTGGAACAGCGAGATGTATACGTTAACTGGGGAGTAAGTTCAACTCAAGCAGTAAGGGCAGTAAGTTCAAGCCTGGTTCGGTAGAGGGGGAGCGGATTTTATTGTTTCTTAAGCCACGAGCAGCTCTTGGCGAGGGACGGGCTAGAGAAAAAGATTTTCTCCGACCGGCCTCGAACTGTTTATCGGCTGGTGTGTAGAGTTACTCTCTTGACTCTCGCTGCTACGATTGGAATGTCGGGCCAGGTGTGGACGCTCGGTCGTTGCGCGAGAATTTTTCCTTCGGCATGCAGCTCGGAGACAGGCGAAAGAGAGAGACAGCCAGGACCTCGAGGCATACAGAATAAAGGCTAATAATATTCCGGCTTGACTAGCGAAGCTAGCGAGCGTGAGTGTACTTTGTCTCATTCTCTCTCTCTTATGCTCGCCGATGGTGCGTAGTTCCTGCTCCACAGCGGCCAGCGAGGCTCCCCCCTCTCGTAATCTCAGGTTCGAATTACCGCTCGAAGTCTTTATCTCGGGTCGCGTAAACAGTTGGTTTAATCTGGGAATGATTTTCTTTCCCACCAGACTCGGGGCGATGAGAGTTATATTCAGGCTCACTCCAGGCTCATAAAAGTATGTCTCCGTGCTCACGTACGTACGCAGGCTTGAGAGTGTTGTCGTCCGGGTCGCTCCCACACAGTTGGCCTCTAGTTGTAAAATTCCTGTGCCGGCAAGTATCACTTCCTGCATAGGGACGTGCTGGCACGATACTCGTAGCTGCGTGCGCTCGCCAAGGGAGAAGAGCCAGCCTCCATGTGTGGGTAGATATTCCCAGAATTCCGCAGGTTGATGATGAATCCGAATATCGCAGCGACCCATGCTTTCTTTGGTTGGGTTGGTGAGCATCTGCAGCTCGCATACATCCGCGGGCGCACTCAGGACCAGAATTCCTCCAGAACAGACGAGTCGTTGTCCGCTTTGTTTACATTAGGAAACGTACTTCTCGTCGGCGAGGAAGAATGTTCGGCGGTTTCTTGCCAGCGCGATGTAGGGGGAGGCGGGGGCGATGCTCGCGGATCCGTTCATAGATGGCTGAGAAACAGACCAGGCAATTATTCGGTATAGGTCGTATACCGAGCTATCCAAGAGAGGAATATGCGCCATTATGATGACGCGGCCGCCGCGTGATATCACATCCGTGTGTACGAGGGGGGCCAGGAACTCAGGGCGTAGGTACTCGACCGGGTAGGGAAATTCTAGAATGCCGCCGTGTCCCTGTATCTCCAGAGCCATCCTGGCGATTTCACTCCCCTTGAGAGGGGTAGGTTCGAGTCGCCCGTTTATCACCGACCCGATCACGGAGATAAAGCTTTGACCCGCGCGTATATAGTTCCCGATCGTAGTCGCGACCCGGTCACTGTAGTTAACAAGCGTGAGGTTGTATTGCGCCACGGCGGCTAGATCCGCGAAAGCGCGGAGATCTTCGTGCAGCTGAGTCATGGATTTGGAAATACCGTTGACGCGCTTCACTTCTTCTCGGTGCTCGTTGTGTAATGTTTGCAGATTCAAGCTCAAGATATGCATTTGTTGATTTTGCAAGTATGTTATCCGTTTCTGGTCAGCGAACAGCCGGTCGATTTGGCTTGTCAAATAGCTGGCGTCGTCCTCGTTAAGACTCCCGAATAAGGATTTACTCACACTCCCGATGAAACCGAAGGGGGCCGATCTTTTATTCATTGATGATTAAAAGGCCTGGGATTTCATGTCTTTCCGATTGCTGATCAACCACAATTCGCTAGTCATGGTCCGGGCCCGTTTCAGTTCCCCGTAGAGGTAGGATTTACGTAGTAATTCCTCGCACCCGGCTTGCGAATTATATTTGAGACACTCTATCCCGGCCTCGCCAATCAGGGGTCCGTCCTTGGGAAACTTCGCCAAAAAGTCGACAAAATCCACAAATAGTGTCATTCGCCACTCCACGCGCTGCAATTTGAGGGGAGTCAGCTGTTCGTAGTACAGACCGGCGTTATCTTCCAGCGTGTTGACTTGATAGAAGGTCTTCGTAGCTGAGTCGGCCGCCGCGCCCGCGAGCGCGAGTGCGAATAGGAAGAGTGACGTCGTCTCGTCAGCTGTAGATTTCATTGCGTTTTAACTTGAATATACGCTATTTTAACCTTGTCTACATGTTTAGCGAATCTTTCACCCGTTTCTGTTTCGAGAACCACGTTACTTTTGTCCGTTATTGAGTGGAACCTAGAAAAATTTAAGACCCTTAACATAATACTGTCACATCCGACATTTATAATTTTCTCATTTTTCTAAAAGTCTACATCTATAAGCCTCGTGCCATCCGAGAAGAATCTTTCGAGCGATAAAGCATGGTGACCCTTGCACCCAATAACGCTGGTACACGCGCCACACAGATTACGCACACACATATAGCCCCACTCGTGTAACCGTTCGAAGCCTATATAGGCTAAAGCCTTTTTGACAGTCGATATTGCCTAAAACGAAGGCATCTTCTTTTCTGATTGGACCATAATTAGGGACAAAAAACTTTAATGTCTTTGTTTCTAAGAAATCCCAATATCCCTACTATTTTGCCCTGATTTGCTTGCTATAAAAGGCCACGATAAACCACAATCTTCGCCTTCTGTTCGCACCTAGCGTCGCGTCTATACGGTTAGCTGTAGTTCAGATTGTCCACTTTATTTTATATCCAACCTCTGTTGAGGGCTTCTGTTCGCACTTAGCGTCGCGTCTATACGGTTAGCCGTAGTTCAGATTGCCCAGTTATTGAGAATAGAATCCCTGTGCGACCTTTTGACTCTTTATTATAAAACGAATCAAGTTATAATTCAACGAATCAAACAACTCATCGAAGCCAAAGAACATTGTAACTCTTCGCCACCACCGAATAGAACACGTAAGACTCAACCAAAGGGACATCTCCCCGGTAACGTAACCATTTCTATTGTATCAAGTTTGTATCACACAATTTATAATTACTAACCCTTTACTTTTATTAAAGAAGTGCATAAAGAATCTCTAATCTCTTTATTCACAAACTACACCTTTTCCCTCTCCTAGTCGCAACTTAAGATAAAAAGCAAGACTTCTCAAGGTCTATCAGTGTGCGCCCACCATACTCTTCGGAGTATATCTATATACACGCATAGCGTATATATTCTGATAGGAAAAGCTTATGGAACATAGCGTTTACCGCTCGACGCTCAAATATCCGACTTTTCCTTCACGTCACTCGGACGTGACGGATAAAAATTTGGTGACAGCGGTGGGATATTAGTACACTGAGTGCCCACCCTTCGGTTGCCACTAGAAGAGAATATTTTCAATCGCAATTATTACTTCAACAAATTAACTAATTCGACCAACGTGGCGAATCCCGAACTTGCAAATATTACACACCATCAAACCATTACAGACGCTATGCTCAAAAGCATGGGCGAGTGTATGGCGTTGCAATAAGCATTGATACACGTACCAAATTTTAACGGCAAATATACGCCCCTTAAATCATTTATCGAAGATGTAGAAAACGGTTATACATTTGTGCCCGAAGGCCTTAAAACTTCATTTTTCAAAGGAGTTTGTTCGGAACTCAAAGAAACTGCCCGCGATGCGGTAGACGATAAGAGAATTGATTCAATTGAAGATTTATCAAAAGCATTAAAAGAATATTTCTCACCGAAGAAATCATACCCATATTATTGTGTTGAAATTCAAACCGTCCGATTGAGACGAGACAAAAGTGTTTTAGATTATTACACACGAATAAAAAGACTTCCCGGGGAAAAAAGCCTGGACAAGTCCATTTGTTGGTGACAAATTCTTTCATTTGTTTTCACAGATAAATCTACTCACCTTAAAAACCTTGTTACGAAAAACATCTCGCCTAATCAGCTAAAAAGCCTTGATATAAAAAACATCTCGCGTAAAAAACCTTGGTATAAAAACTATCTTGCCTAAAAAACCTTGGCCAACCTTGCCTAAAAAAGTTGAAGTCCCTTCAAAATAAAAGAATACAATCACCTAAAAAACCTTGTATAAAGATCATCTCGCCTGAAAAACCTTGGCTAACGTCACCTAAAAAAATCCAAGACCCTTCAAAGAATACAATGAAGAACATCCTTACAAAAATTGAAAACACTTCGAATGAATACAAAAAAAGTATATCACCAAAAATGGCAAGAAAGAATAACTCAAAATTATATCATTCACGTGCAGCACTAAATTTTCTGATATCAATAAAAGGACAAGTTTTTCATTCACGTCCAAGAATTGACTAATGAGTGATGAGACAAAATCATTTGTTAGCAAAGAATGATTATTCAATCAATGAAGAACCACCTTACAAAAATCTCCCTGAAAAATTAAAAATACCTGAAATGAATTTTAAAAAAATACAACAAAAATGCTCAAATGACATTAATGTAAAAATGGATCATTTAGGTTCAACACTAAAATTTCTGATACCAATAAGAGGACACGTTTTTTGTTCAGGTCTGAGATTCGATTAACGACTAATTAGTCAAAATCATTTGTTGGCGAAAAAAAGTTTACCTGAAAAATTAAAAACACTTGAAATGAATATACAAAAATACAACAAAAAATGCTGAAAAAACAATCATGTAAAAATGGATCATTTACGTTGAGCACTACAATTTCTGGTACCAATCAGAGGACTAATTTTTCGTTGAGGTCTGAGAATCGACTAACAACTGATCAGAAAAAATAATTTGTTGTCAAAAAAGAGTTTATACTAACTTCCAGGGTTTCAATGGTTTTGAATAATTTGACCATGTTTCTCGAATTTTCGCCCAGATAGATTGTATCATAGGTTATAACTTGAAGCCCCCAATATTGTGTCACGTCCGAGTGACGTGGAGGAAAAGTCGGATATTTGAGCGTCGAGCGGTAAACGCTATGTTCCATAAGCTTTTCCTATCAGAATATATACGCTGTGCGTGTATATAGATATACTCCGAAGAGTATGGTGGGCGCACACTGATAGACCTCGAGAAGTCTTGCCTTTTATCTTAAGTTGCGACTAGGAGAGGGAAAAGGTGTAGTTCCTGAATAAAGAGATTAGAGATTCTTTATGCACTTCTTTAATGAAAGTAAAAGATTAGTAATTATAAATTGTGTGATACAAACTTGATACAATAGAAATGGTTACGTTACCGGGGAGATGTCCCTTTGGTTGAGTCTTACGTGTTCTATTCGGTGGCGGCGAAGAGTTACAATATTCTTTGGCTTTGATGAGTTTCTTGTTTCGTTGAATTATAAATTGTTTCGTTTTATAATAAAGAGTAAAAGGTCGAACAGAGATTCTATTCGTAATAACTGGACAATCTGAACTACGGCTAACCGTATAGACGCGAGGCTAGGTGCGAACAGAAGGCCGAATGAAGAGTTCTTTAAAAGTAAATGACAAACTGAACTACGGCTAACCGTATAGACGCGACGCTAAGTGCGAACAGGATGCCGAATGAAGAGTTCTTTAAAAGTAAATGACAAACTGAACTACGGCTAACCGTATAGACGCGACGCTAAGTGCGAACAGGATGCAAAGATTATGGTTAGACGTGGCCTTTTTATAGGAGGCAAATCAGGGCAAAATAGTAGGGATATTGGGATTTCTTAGAACAAAGGCATTAAAGTTGTTTGTCTCTAATTATGGTCCAATCAGAAAGGAAGATGCTTCCGTTTTAGGGAATATCGACTGTCAAAGACGCTTTAGCTATATATGCTTCGAACGGTTACACGGGTGGGGCTACATGTGTTTGGGTAATCTGAGTGGTGCGCGTGCCAGCGTTATTGGGTGCAAGGGTCACCATGCTTTATCGCTCGAGAGATTCTTCTCGGATGGCACGAGGCTTATAGATATAGACTTTTAGGAAAAATGAGAAAAATTATAAACGTCGATTGTGACAATTGTTTGATCGGTAACGATTTGTTAAACGGTCACCACCGTACGTTGAGCGAATGCGCACAGAGTACTTGTCCGGCCCATAACTTTTTATGCAAATTGCTAATTCAAGAAAAAATCAATAGGTATATAACTGTTGTGTGTCTGTGATCATGTAGACATGTGCACGTCCACTTGTTGGAAATTGAAATTTATTCATGCATTCTTCATGAGTTGAGAACAGAATTAATATTCATTGAAATTCTTCAGAGTTCCCATTATTTTCGTTATTATTATAAATACTCCAAAATTCATCAAGTTTTCAAGAGTTAGTGATATTAAGGGTACAAGATTTAGGGTACCTGCAGATACCTACTCGACATTACAAAGTTATGATTTTTCTGGCAGATGGCATGGTTAAATTAGTTAATTAATTTGTGATATCCAAGACAATCATTGTCAGCAATTGGATCTGAGTTCACTCATGAAGCTTCGGAGAATTGAATCCTGGCATCGCCGATATCAGTGTTCATTGACCACTTTTACATAGTCACTAGGGTGGTTCAAAAAAATCGACTATTTTTATTTTTTCAAAGCCCGGGTTTCAATTGTTGCAGTAAGGTAAAAAAAGATGCCTGACAAAATTTGAGCCCTTAAAAAAAATTTTTAGAGGTCCCTCATCGCGATTTTTTATTTTCCATTTAAATAACACGGGGAAGACGTTACTAGCTCTTTTTGAATTTTATTTCTCGGCAACGGGCGAAGGTCCGACAACGCCCAAGACGCTTTTTTATAGGGAATTGAACGCTCTATAAAAAAGGTATCTTGTCGTTTTACGATAAACCTACTCCTACGAAAGTTATTTAACGTCAAAGTTGACCTTGAAGAAAATTTCGACATTTTTTCACTTTTCTGGCGAAACTATCGACCTTGTTATAAAAGGCTGTGGAAACTTTTTCGAAAATCATGTGATTGAGTATAATATCATGTTACTAGATTATTGAAAAATTGAATAATTTAGAATACTACTGCATTACGAGGTTATTCTTAGAGGAAAAATGTTGATAAAAAGGTTCCAAGTTTCATTAAGTCATTAAGTAATGCTTATTGTTGGTGAAAATTCCAAAATGCATCGGAGTTTTCCATCTCTCATTTATAATTTCTCTTAGGGCATTCCAATTTTTTCGGAATGAAATAAAAATTCAAATTCAAACTTATTTGCATTAAGTATAAGTTGAATCGTCTAATGTAATTGAGTAAGAGAAACTGAGTAAAAAGGATGGTTGAAATAATGGATCATAGCTCTACTGCAAGGGTAACATCCTATGATACCGGCAGAACGGAAAAGGACGTTTTTTAGTTCACTTCACTTCCACTCCGGTTCTCTTTACTAGTTTCCTCTTGCGCACTCCAGTTCTACTATTAATATGGGACGCTTATCTTAGGAATGCCCGTCATTTTTCGAGTTTTTTTCGTGTTCATTTTTCATATTTATCGATAATGGAGAATCGAATATATCTTATTGGTGATACGAACGAAAAATTAGTGGGGCGTAAACTGCCAACCGTTCGGCAGGTTATGTTGCTCGTTTTTCATCATACAAGGCTGTGTAATTTATCAGTGAAACGAAGTGTTTCCATTACGATCGAAAAAGTCAAAGAGAAATGGATGCAGGCTGGAATACCCGTACTCAAAAACAAGAATGCCATCCGAAAGTTGCTGAAGATTTTTAACACATGGCAAAATTTAGACAGAACTAGAAAACGAAAGAACTCGCCGGCACAGAAGAAGAAAGAAGCCTTGTTCATCGAAAAATCGGGAAAATTATTTGACATTGCTCGTCCAAATGTGGACAAAGATCTCGACGATGATAAACAAATATTTTTAAAGGCTCAAAGATCAGCCGGTCGATATGGATTGGCCGATATATGTGTTTCACATAGCTCACTAGGAGAGTTCGAAAAAAATACAATGGACGTAGATGTTGATGGTAACTAATTTTCTTTTGGCATACGTGAAATTTCGTCGTGATGGAATTATTCAAAATTTAATTCTCATTCGTCCAATAATATTTTACTTTTTTACTCTTGCTCGTTAGTAATCATTATTATAAACCTTTTAATGGTTAGACCCTAGCTAACCTCCGACAAGAACGAAAATTCTTTCACGTCATGAATCAGATCTCACGACGATAACAACAACGTCTTTTACTCCAAATTCAGAGTTCATATCTGACTACGAAGAACAGATCATCCAACAGAAAGAACCGACTAAGCGTGACATAATGACTCCTGAACTCGCCGCTGCACTTGATCTTGCAAACATAAGTAGTAGGAATGCTACGTTTGTTTTAGCTGCTGCTTTTTCAAGTATCGGCTTAGATATAGAAACCCTCAATTTAAGCAGCAGTCCAATACGGCGAGGTCGTATGAGACTAAGAAAAGACATAGCAGAAGGGTTGAAAAACGAATTCAAAATGGATGACCGATACACAGTCCATTGGGATGGTAAAATCCTAAGTGATATCGTTGATGGGAAGTGAGTGGATAGAATTGCGATTCCAATATCCACCTCTGAAGCAACTCAAATGCTCGGAGTTCCAAAAATGACTGAAGGAAATTCAGAAAATCTCTCTTCAAGTGTCATCAGTACATTGGATGATTGGAATGTTACTCCATATATAAGAGCAATGTGCTTTGATACGACATCAGTTAATACTAGTACGATATATTTTTTTCAAATTATTATTATTTAATATCATAATTTTATTTATCCATTTATGCATCGTCATAATTTATTTGAAGGTGTTCACAATGGCGCATGTGCCGAAATCGAAAGAAAGTTGGGCAAAAAACTAATTTGGTTGCCATGTCACCATCATATATTCAAAATCGTTATGCGGAGTGTTTTCGAATTGTATTGGAACACAACTTGTGGGCCGAATGTAGCAATTTTTGTGCGATTCAAAAATTATTGGAGTAATATTGATCAATCGAAATTCAAAAGCGGGATGCAAGATGAAATTGCAGCAAGTACCTTGAAACATGAAAGAATTAAAATAATTACTTTCATCAATAATAGTTTGCAGGTAAACTTTTATAATTATACGGAAATTTCATGTTAAATATGACCTGAAAATTACAATTTTTTTTTATGACACTGAAGTTCACAACGAAACGAAACATACTTTTCTATTCATTCTTAGTTCAATTTCATAAATCATGACAGTTAACGTACTGATTTTGTCTTTGGATCCTGAAAAAAAAATCGTTTTATCGTCCTGACCAAATATTAAATAAGAAACATGAGCTCTGCTCAAGAAAAAACAAATTTTTGTTGCATCCCAACGATGCAAACTTCAACATCGTTTTTTGTTTTCCTTTTTTCATAGGTTTCTCAGCCAAGCGACGACTACAAGGAGCTTCTCGAGTTATCGTTGATTTTTTTAGATGGTTTTACGGAACGTACAATTCGTTTTAAACGTCCAGGAGCCATGCACCACGCGCGGTGGATGGCTAAAGCGATTTACAGCTTGAAAATGTTTGTTTTTAGAAGCGAATTCCGATTGACGAAACGAGAAATTGATAGCTTGCGTGAAGTTTGTATTTTTGTTGTATCAAGAGACGCGGCAGCGGCTCGACGCCA
The DNA here is from genome assembly GCA_963921915.1 of Hyposoter dolosus. NCBI lineage: Eukaryota > Metazoa > Arthropoda > Insecta > Hymenoptera > Ichneumonidae > Hyposoter > Hyposoter dolosus. Next base: position 1,840,527 of record OY998134.1, read on the forward strand.
AGTATTAAAAAGAAAGCGTAGCGCGAGAGCTGCCGTACTCTTATATACAGTAAAATAGACGTTTTATGACGTCACAGCAACTTTAAATCGTTCTCACAGGAGATCGGGTTGAGGGAAAAATCTCATATTAGACTCGAATTTTCTATGATTTTTTATCTTTCGAATGGTCCTTGGTAAAATAGAATCCGTTCAGCCAATCCAGAGAAATCTGATATTGAAGATTTTGGACGCGAGGCTTGGGATGTTTTCTGTTTCTTGGAGTCAGAAAGGCGTAAGTTGTCCGCACAGGCGCTTGGACATACGCCCTTACGCGTCTGGTGGACATTTTCGGCCCGTCACGTCACGCGCTCCGCTGAACGCGGTATCCCCACTCTTCACGCGCCACTGAGCGAGAGAGACAGACTATACGGGCCTCTCTTTCCGTATGGTTTTCATTGTCTAGGTACCATGGTTTTCCATGCCTCGGTCGACGGCTCCATGGTTTTCGATGTCTAGGTCCACGGCTCCATGGTTTTTTTGTCTAGGTATATTTCTCCATGGTTTTCGTTGTCTAAGTATATTTCTCCATGGTTTTCGTTGTCTATGTATTTTTCTCCATGGTTTTCGTTGTCTAGGTATATTTCTCTATGGTTTTCGATGTCTATGTACATTTTTCCATGGTTTTCATTGTCTAGGTATATTTCTCCATGGTTTTTGATGTCTAGGTATAGTTCTCCATGGTTTTCGTTGTCTATGTACATTTTTCCATGGTTTTCATTGTCTAGGTATTTCTCCATAGTTTTCACTCTCTAGGTCGACGACTCCATCGTTTTCGTTGTCCAGGTATATTTCTCCATGGTTTTCGTTGTCTATGTATTTTTCTCCATGGGTTTTCGTTGTCGAGGTATATTTCACTATGGTTTTCGATGTCTAGGTATAGTTCTCCATGGTTTTCGTTGTCTATGTACATTTTTCCATGGTTTTCATTGTCTAGGTATATTTCTCCATAGTTTTCGCTCTCTAGGGCGACGACTCCATCGTTTTCGTTGTCCAGGTATATTTCTCCATGGTTTTTGATGTCTAGGTATAGTTCTCCATGGATTTCGTTGTCTAGGTATATTTCTACATAGTTTTCGCTCTCTAGGTCGCCGACTCCATCATTTTCGTTGTCCAGGTATATTTCTCGATGGTTTTCGATGTCCAGGTCGACGGCTCCATGGTTTTCGATGTCTAGGTTCACGGCTCCATGGTTTTTTTTTGTCTAGGTATATTTCTCCATGGTTTTCGTTGTCTAGGTATATTTCTGCATAGTTTTCGATGTCGAGGTATATTTCTCCATGGTTTTTGATGTCTAGGTCCACGGCTCCATGGTTTTTGTTGTCTAGGTATATTTCTCCATGATTTTCGATGTCTAGGTTCATTTCCCCATGGTTTTCGTTGTCTAGGTCGACGACTCCATCGTTTTCGTTGTCCAGGTATATTCCTCGATGGTTTTCGATGCCCAGGTCGACGGCTCCATGGTTTTCGATGTCTAGGTATATTCCTCCATGGTTTTCGATGTCTAGGTATATTTCTGCATAGTTTCCGATGTCCAGGTATATTTCTCTATGGTTTCCGATGTCTAGGTATATTTCTCCATGGTTTTCGTTGTCTATGTATTTTTCTCGATGGTTTTCGTTGTCTAGGTATATTTCTCCATGGTTTTTGATGTCTAGGTATAGTTCTCCATGGTTTTCGTTGTCTATGTACATTTTTCCATGGTTTTCATTGTCTAGGTATATTTCTCCATAGTTTTCGCTCTCTAGGGCGACGACTCCATCGTTTTCGTTGTCCAGGTATATTTCTCGATGGTTTTCGATGTCCAGGTCGACGGCTCCATGGTTTTCGATGTCTAGGTCCACGGCTCCATGGTTTTTTTTGTCTAGGTATATTTCTCCAGGGTTTTCGTTGTCTAGGTATATTTCTGCATAGTTTTCGATGTCGAGGTATATTTCTCCATGGTTTTTGATGTCTTGGTCCACGGCTCCATGGTTTTTGTTGTCTAGGTATATTTCTCCATGATTTTCGATGTCTAGGTATATTTCTGCATAGTTTCCGATGTCCAGGTATATTTCTCTATGGTTTTCGATGTCTAGGTATATTTGTCCATGATTTTCGTTGCCTATGTATATTTCTCCATGGTTTTCGTTGTCTAGGTATATTTCTCCATAGTTTTCGCTCTCTAGGTCGACGACTCCATCGTTTTCGTTGTCTAGGTATATTTCTTCATGGTTTTCAATGACTAGGTCGACGGCTCCATAGTTTTCGATGTCTAGGACGACGGCTCCATGGTTTTCGATGTCTAGGTCCACGGCTCCATGGATTTTTTTGTCGAGGTATATTTCTCCATGGTTTTCGATTCCTAGGTATATATCTCCATAGTTTTCGCTGTCTAGGTCAACGGCTGAATGGTTTGCGATGTCTTCTTTCAGGGCTCGACCAGGGTTCCTGACAGAAGGTCTTAAAGGGACCGACTCAGAGTGTTATCGCGGGGTTTCTAAGGGATCACCCGAGAGTCCTGACGGGGCTTTTTTTAAAGGGTTGACAATAAGATCTCACAAGGAAGGTCACCTTACTGTACCCCCACAACCTGGGTCAAAAAAATTATATTTTGTAGTTCACACCAAAGTATAAACCCTCAAAAAAAATTAGCGGCCCACTCGCATATTTAAGGGGTGAAATTAATTCTCAAAAATCGGTGATTTTTTCGTTTTTCGCTGATATCTTCGAAACAAAAATAGATACGCCAAAAGTTTAAATAGCAAAGTTGTTCATTTTTCAGTGCTCTACAATAACATGTAATCGAAAATTGGAATTTTTTTTTTATTTGTAAAAAACGTCTTTTTAAATACATTTTTCGTCATTTGATCACTGAAAAAGTTCTTATTTCGCCTGAAAATTAAACAAGGTTGACAAATCCGTCAAACGGAATATGTTCATATTTATATATAGGTTTATTAAATTCACAGATATGCTGCTCCATCCTTATCGTAGAATACTCATAAATCTTTTACATCTAGCTTAGTTTTGTGCATCCATTTTAGTACAAGCGAATAACTATCACATGATATTTTTTTAATTCATATAAAACTTTATTTAAAATCCATGTCGTTTTTTATTTACTAGAAACCTTTAATTCATATATAGCTATGAAAATGTCTGGTACTCATGACAGGAAAAAAGCAGACAATGCACTTATCAGTTTCTTCGCTTCGTATTATGGAATGTATTCATTGCAATAATGATACTCCTCAAAGAAGTGTTTGAGACATAAAGGTTTTTTGCACCACGAACATGTTATAACAGCTAAATCACCACAAATGTGACATCGTGGTTCCGAATTATCTCCAAAACCAAACGTCACCGGATTGATGAACTCAGGGGGTGTTTTTTCTATGTACCCGCTTTTGTACCATGCATATTTAAGCATATCAATATAACGTGGGGAAGACAGTTGATTGTGAACAAGTGACTGCAGTTTAATGATGTTGTTCCTTAAATGCAGATTGATATCGCTACCGGAAAGAATTACTATATCTGAAAAATGCCGAACAAAATTTTTCCATATTCGAAAACCAAACACATCTAATGGTTGTATTTGTCCTGTTGTTCCTTTTGGAATTCTTTTTAATGCAATTTTTTTGTTAGGAGGAGTTACTACATCAACTACTTCTGAACAGTTTCCACTCCAGGAGTCGATTAAAAGCGCACTGTTGTCGCCAACATTCGGAAAATAGATTTCGGTTAGCCACTGTTTGAAATGATCTGTCGAAAAAACGAAAGGAATATTTAATTTGATTTGGTTTGCAATATTTAATAGCCACAAGAATGTAAAATTTAAATAGTTCTTACCTGATGTTAACTTTCCAGATTTCGATGCCGAAACAAAAACGTTTGAGGGTTTGAATAACGTTTTTTCTACGCGTGGGCCAAAATCACCACCGATTTCTTTTAATACAAGATATAACGGTGAAAGTAATTTTCCATCGGCGGATATCGTTGGTTGAATGGTATAAGAATGAGTTGTTGAAGATATTGATTGAACAACGCATTCAATTTCTTTTGATCCTTGGTTTGCAAGAGTGCGACCAGAATGCATTTCAAATTGAAATCCACTTTGATCTGAATTGTAAACGTTTTCCGGACCAAGGTCGTTGATAACAGATTTCACGTTATTTGTAAACTCTTCAGCCATTTTTTTAAGATCTTTTGAGTCTTCTAAAGTTTTCCGGGTAATAAATTTTGTAATTTTCCGAGACGTAATGCGATGTGCTCTTTTGAACTTATTCACCCATTTTTTTGACGCTTTGAATCGTGCATCGGAATTCATGAAATTTTTATGTGCGATCAAAGCCCATCGTCGCAAATCAATATCGTGTACTATCTTGCCACATTCAGTTGCTTCAATAAAGCGATTTAAAGTATATTGAGATATCTCATTTAATTTTTCTTTATGAGTCCCACCTTTATTGATTTGATGAGCCCAACGCTTCAATTGTGTTTTAGAAATAACTTTTTTAAAACGGTGTGCAACTGTATGAATATTTAATTTTTTTGTTTTTCCACTTCTCCAAAACTCCACAGCTTTTTTCTTGTAATCGAATGAAATCTCATCTTCATTTTTTGTACATTGAGAGTTATCTGCCTCATCAGATGAAATTGAATCCCATTCCACTGTCTTCTATACTTTTAGGCTCATGGTGTTTGAATTGTTTTTGCAAATCCAAGCTTTCGTCTTCTTCAATTTCGATTCTCGTGTATGTGTTTATGCTTTCAATTAAAAACTCTTTAATTGTATCTGCTAATTTCATTTCACTCTCATTCACTGGTGTTTCGGGCAAATTCATCATCATAAAATAAGTCGACAAAATATTTATGACATTCACGGGATTGATATACATTTTTGAAAATGTCCACAGTATTCAATACGTTCTTGATAATGCACTCCTATAGAACTACAGAACTTTGATGAACGGAAACCGTCAATGCTAACTTAAATGTGGCAAGAGTCGGTTTATATAGAGCCTCATTTTTTACTGATATGACGGTTTTAAACATCGCAAATAGGATATCATGAAAAAATATAACGTATTTCAAACAGTCGAACTCACAGTTTGATTATGATAAGGAAATGTAATCAGTCCCAATCTATAAAAGATTTTGCGTTTGAAAAAAATAACTTTCCGGTTCCATAATCTCTTGAGACGTAAAAAACAAATGTAGATTGATATCATTAAATGTGGAGTCGGAACAATTACGTTTTATTATGGAAAGATAGAGAAAGATGTGTAAAAAAACCCGTTTTTTTATGAAAATGAAAAAAAAAAAATTCTATATAATTTTCGACTACACATTATTGCAGAGCACTGAAAAATGAACAACTTTGCTATTTAAACTTTTGGCGTATCTATTTTTGTTTCAAGGATATCAGCGAAAAACGAAAAAACCACCGATTTTTGAGAATTAATTTCACCCCTTGAATATGCGAGTGGGCCGCTAATTTTTTGTGAGAGTTTATACTTTGGTGTGAACTACAAAATATAATTTTTTTGACCCAGGTTGTGGGGGTACAGTAAGGTGACCTTCCTTGTCAGTGATTTGATGGCATTCCAAGAAAACAATACCTAGATGGTTTCTCGTATCCGGTTACACGTCTCGTATTCTAATCAAACGACTTACGGAAAGATTTCATAAAATTTTCGAATCTAGTGAACCAAAATTTCGTACAAGTTTCACTTTATGATAGGAACAACTACACGGAAAAGTATGTAAACGTGTTCTTCTTATTATTCAGTTTAGTTCCTATAATTTGACAAATTCGACGCGATCGTCGTTTCTAGCACTAAGTATATACGTTGATCTTTCTTTGGATTATCCGAAATAACGTATTAAATAATTTTTTACCGTGTGATTTAATATTGAGGTTAATAAAAACCGCGTTTTTGAAAGACTGCAGGCGGTTTGCCATTCCTCGAATAGAATAAGCTTTCATCGCAATTGGACTATTTGAGATTTTTTGCTCGTAATTTTATTATTATTTTTTTATTCCGGACTACAATTGGATAACCATATCAATTCCTTTCGAATACATTTTTTAGCGATGATTTTGTGTCCATATTGCGAAATTGCACTCTATTCCGAGTCGAATCTTACCAAACACGTGAAACTTCGTCATAAGACTATAATATTGTCATCTTGTTATTGTCGCCATGATGGGTGTTCAAGAAGTTTTAATAATTTTTACGCGTATAAACGGCATGTTGCGCTTAATCATTCAGCACCAATTGGCAATGCAAAAAGTGATCACCTGAAAATTCATAGTAGTGATTTCTCCGACTCTTACGGAACAACAAATTCGAGTGGTCCTCATGATGCGATTTCCGATTCAAACCTTCCATGTTCTCAAGGCGAGTTTTCATGTCATAATAAATCTGAAATTCTCAACATCGAATGTTTCGAATTCTTACTCCAAAAAGAATTTTCTTCCTTCGTTTCAGAACTTTATTCGGAGTTGAATCTGACACGATCATTCATTCACTCTTTGCTTGATAAATTGAGTGATTTATATAATTTGACACTCATACCTATTCTAAAAGAAAAGTGTGACTCAAGGGATCATGAGCAAGCCTTATTAGATTTGAAAAAAATGCTAACGATGCTGCAGCACAGTTTCGATCCCTTCAAATCCGAATATCGTTCTTTAACGTTCTTCAAAAATGCAAATACCTTGATAAAACCTGAATCAGTAAAAGTTCATGCTTCAATAAAGTCGCGATTCGTCGCAGGAAAAAAGAAAGCTGTTATTGTTAACACACACATTCAAGTTATATCAATGAGAGACGTTTTGAAACATTTTTTAGAACTCCCAAAAATTTTACCGTCGATTGAAGAATACATTCGCGAATGTGAATGTAGTGAGCCGATAATATCAAACATCCAAGGCGAGTTATGGCAAAGGATCAAATCTCAATTTGCCGAAAAAACCGTTCTCCCATTGATCTTGTACTTTGATGACGTTGAAATTAATAATCCTCTCGGTTCACACACTAGTATCAGAGAACAGAGATTTACATGGAACAGCAGGCCTTATGGGCGCGCTTGGCACGGTTTCTGTGGGGTCCGAGTAGTGCTGACCCCAGCCACCGCGGCGCTGTTTTGTGTCTGTGTAAATGAATACACTGACGCTGGGGTCATAGCGCGCGCTCTCTCGCACCCATGCGTTTTTCCGTTAGTGCGTTCTCGCTTGCTCTCACACGTTTTCTGATGCTTGGGGTGCTTGGGGTCCGATGCGTCCTATATATTTTTGCATTCGTCTTTCTTAATTTATAAAGCTGCCGCAGCATTGAAGAACCATATGGGAATGATAATATAAAACTATTTGTTTTCTTATTCAATAACTGTATATTTAATAAATAATATAGTCTCTAATTAATTTCTCAAATGATCGGAACGGACATGAATTATTTTTAAGACAATATTGATAAACATTTAAGAAATGTTTCCTATCCCGGTAATCAAGATTCGCATTACCTTAAATATTTTCAACAATATTCTTAATAAAACAAACTATTGTAAATATCAAGCCCTTCTGATGAATGGGATCAATAAGTAGGTATATAATTTCAACGGTCGCTGTGGTCGCATGGCTATCGTTGAAGAACAGCGAGGCGGAGGTCTCGGGTTCGAATCTCCGAATGGAATTTTTTTTTTTTTTATTCCAAGCCCGTTACACGACAAAATTATTTTTGCCATCATTCAATGGAATTTAGCGAAATAAATATCATGGAAAATTTAGTTTTAGCGCCAAATAGCGTTTATTACGACATTTGGCGCTGCTCACATTTTTTGACGGGAAACACTTCTTGACAAAGATATATCCTGAATATATGTTTTATTTAAAAAATTGACAAGGGTGTTCATGCAAATAATATATTGTTATTTGCAGTATGGACGTCTTGATATTGGTGAAAGAAGTCTTTAAAATGTAGCGCACTTTTTAAATCAGTTTGAATGCTCAGACTTTTCCTTTCCCCAGTTTTCCTTGTTTTTTCGTTGGGTCCGGCCCGTCCTTTTTACAACACTTTTTTAATCTGTCGCCGACTGTCTGCGTTATTTCTCACAGCGAAAAAGAATTCATTTCTCTCATTCTGGAAACGTCTTCAAACGAGTACAGAGTGTTTCTTTACGTATCGAAAAATTTTCTACTGCTTATTGAATCGAATCTTTAAACGATTTTACTTGATTTTACGTAATTTGTGAGCCGTGTCATTTAACGATGCCGAAAAATAACAACTGCGCCTATAATGGATGTGATAATTCTGCACGGAAAAGACCCGATTTGAGCTTCCATCGTTTTCCTCGTGACGACGAACGGTATGTAGTCCGAAGATAAAAATCAGCATAATTTTAATAATCAACATTGCCAAGATAGATCTATCACGATACACACCAGATTATCTATTAAGAAAACTTTGTGATCTCGTTTCAGCGGACAAAATAACTCGATCAATTTGCTATGTCGATCGTAAGAACTGTAAGGTAATAGAAAATAATTCACTCTACAATACACCCGCACGAGAATGATTGTTTCGTAAGGATGTTGAGTCCCAAATCGTATATGATAAGAAAATTTCGTCTGTTTTTGTATGAAGTATTTAAGAGATCGTGTAAAAATTTCCCGTCGATTAGGAAGCTTGTTGTTGAACAATTAACATTAATAAATTAAATTTAATCAAATTTAGTTTTACGGAAACTGGTACAACTTTGCGATAATTTTTTTTTCATCCCTCAATTTTTTAATATCTACAATAAACTGAAAGCAATGGAAACAAAACCAAGTCTACTGATCAATGTTTTTTGTATTTGTTTAAAAAAATGTTTTTAACAAAATGTTAATTTTTTAGAAACGAGCTCCCTAATCATCGTGAATATTTTACACGACCTCTTAAATACTTCATACGAAAACATACTAAATGTTCAGAATTTTCTTATCATTTTTTATTTCAACCCTTAAGGTGGTGAAGTAATGATGATAGAATTCTCAAAATTTAATGTTTTTTTCATCAAGTATTCAGGAGGTCGTGTACGAATTTCACGACGATTAAGAAACTATTTATTGAACAATTACCATTAACAAGTTTCATAGGTACTCAACATCCTTCGACAACATCCTTGTCGAATGGGTCTTTCCTGTGTTTCAAACATAGTTTTTCAAGTTTGTTTGTTTAATATATTACATAATATACTATACTATACCATACTGCATATACTATATACTAAATATATGTATGGAAAGTGTTTTGCAGCAGAAAAACTACATTTTATTTTTCTTTTTTCTTTCTTTAAATAAATTTTTAAATAAAATGTTAAAAAAATTTTTTTAACTTTTCGGTTATGAGACCGTATCATGCTTTTGAAACTTTCATAAGCATGTAAAATTAATCGCTATTTATTCTTGGAATGTTCTTAATGAAACTGGAATTAAAAAAACAAAGAATAAGTCGCACGTTTCATTTTTATCCTTCTCTATTCAACAGTGCTATGGGAATTCAAACAAAAACTTGTAAAGATTCAGAGAAATTCTCACTTTTCAATCAATAAAGAATTTTTGTTTTGCAGATAAAAAATATTGGATGAAATCTGATCTGGTCGGAGTTACGCGCCAGTTTAATAATTAAAAGTGCAATATTTATATGTTAACATGTATCAATAAAATGTACATAAATTATTTGAAATTTATCTTTCGTTTTCTACTGAAAAAAATTACAAGAATAAAAAAAAATGCTCAATTGGTTGAAAATCGCGAATTTTTTTACATCTCTACGAATTTTCGTTTGGATATCCACATGTCAACAAGGTGTAGCTCAAACCGTTCTCGAATTATAAACGTTTGAATTTTACAGTGCCAAAACATACACACACATACATACATACACACACACATCCGGAAATTTTTTTTGGATATGATTTTTCGATTTTTTGGGACATTTTAAGCACATTGACATTGAAAACTGGAAAAAAAAAATTTTACCGTTACATATCTTCCTCTGTAAGGAAGCGAAATGAAGCGTTGCTTGTTTGCTTTGATACACTTCCCATAAAATGAATGAATATAACCCCCCTTTCTTAATTGAAACCTTATGTGATGACGCTTTCATTATTTCTCGGTTTGAAACTTACAGAATATTAGAATACCAAGTTTCGAGGTTCTAAATGTTTACAAGAGCATGAAGTAATATGTAATTTTTTTTCTGTTTAGCTCCAAGGAGTGGATCGCCCGAGCTGGGAGAAGTGACTTGCTGCAAATGGAACCTCAAAAGTTGCAGAATCAACGAATCTGTTCAATTCATTTCGGAAAAACGGATTTCGTCACCAACGACCGCGGCCAGGGTAAGCTAATATTAAATAAAGGTGCGCTACCAGCTGTGAGTAATACCGCGAGTAATCTAGTGCAATCAGAGCCCTCCACTGAACCAACAACCCTGACTGAAACAGAATCGCGCGTTTGTAAAACTATTGATGTTTCTCGATCGCGTGAAGTGGCTCCGGAGCCACGTAAGAAACCTCAGTTTTCTCGACGGGAGCAGATTCTAATGAAGAAGCTTGCAACGGCAACCAGTAAATTAAAGAAATCTCGTCAAGATGTTCGTAATCTCAAGCGCAAAAGCGTAAAAAAATTATCAGTCCCTGAAATTATCGAGGGCGCCGCGTATCATGTAACTGGTGACCGTTTACTGCTTTTAAAAATGCAATTAAATCACATAAAGGTTTCACCGTGGTTAGAAGAAGAAAAGCAATTCGCTTTAAGTCTTTTTTATAAGTCGCCCAAAGCTTATGTTTACTTAAGAGAGCAGAAAAATACTGCTTTGCCTTGTGTTACTTTGATTAGACAGTGGGTAAACGATTTAAATTTAACGACAGGTATCAGCTCTGAATTATTCGAATTATTAAAAATAAAAGCTTCGACATTAGATGAACGCGAACGTCAATGCGTTTTGATGTGGGACGAAATGTCAATCAAAAAGATGCTGGAATATAACTCGAAAGACGATATTGTTGAAGGATACGAAGATCTTGGTCATCTTGGCCGTAATGACAAAGTCGCACAATATGCGCTCTTATTTATGCTTCGCGGTTTAACCTCATCGTAGAAACAGCCGATTGTTTTTTACGTCTCACATGGAAACGTTGCTGGCGTACAATTGCAGGAACTCATAACCACCGTTGTGAGCTCTGCATTTGGTGCTGGATTCGTTGTGAGATCCATGGTTTGCGACCAAGGATCTCCTAATAGAAAAGCAATAAGCGCCTTGGGGATAAATGAGGATAAACCATTTGTTATTTTATCGGGACATAAAATTTATTTTAATTACGACGTTCCTCATTTGTTCAAAAGCATTCGGAACAACATGCTTAGTAAAGATTTTCTTATAGCACAATCGCGTATATCGTGGAGTGCCATTCGAGAATTGTACAATGTTCAAAGTTTTAAAGCGTGTAAAGCTGCGCCCAAACTAACCGACCGCCACATCGATCCAAATGCTTTTCAACGTATGACCGTTCGATACGCCACTCAAATCTTTAGCGCATCCGTCTCCGCCGCAATGACTACCGGAAAAATTACGGGAGATTTGCAAAATCCTTTTAACATCGCGACAGCTAACTTTGTAAAAAAATTGAATGATATTTTTGATTACCTAAACAGTAGATTCGCCAACGATTCGAATCCACTTAAACGAGCATTATCAGACAAATCCCCTCAGGTACAAAAATGTTTAGAAAATGCGCTTCCTTGGCTGGATCAATGGACATTATCGGGGAGTCCAAATCCACCGTGTTTCTCGGGATTGCGAATGGCTATCAAATCAGTTTTAATGTTTTGGAATGATCTCCGCACGGAGGGAAATCTGTACCTTTTGACAACTCGTTTAAATCAAGATCCGCTAGAAAATCAATTTGGAGTTTTGCGGAGGCGTTCTGGCCATAACGACAATCCGTCTGCAAAACAGTTTAGACATAATTTGCAATATGTGATTAATATAGATTGAGAAACAGCTCCGAGAGGAACGAATTGCGAGGAAGACGGAACTGTTACGTTGCTCGTGAAAAATTCGAAATTAAAAACTGATCATGTAAATAATGTGTCGGGTTCGTTGGTTTCTGGAGACGACGGGATTAATGAAAATGATAACGATCATATTATTATTAATAGTGAAGATGTGAGCGCAGCGAATATTCGGATCGATAAAATCGATGAGATCGCTGGCAACGACGGACCAGACCGAACTATTGTAAGACCCATAGAGGAAGACGAAAGTTGTATAGTGACTCTTGAAAAATGTACAATGAATTATGTTGCTGGTTACCTCCTACATAAATGTTTAAAAAAGTTCAACTGTTCGGATTGTAAAGATCATTTCGTTAAAAGTAACCAGAATTTCGAAAATAATAACGAGCTTTTAGTTTTTTTCAAAGCCTACAAAAGTGCTGACGGAAACGAACTTGGACATTTAACACCCCCTGTCGACAAGTTTCACACTTTGATAGTTGCTGCGTACAAACGATTTCAAAAAGAATTTTCCTTAAACTCACACAAAGTCGGCATTGGTAATTACCTCAGACGGTGCATTCACGAAACTTTGACCGCGACTGACAGTGACTTCTGGCTGACAAACGGTGACTGTCAAGATCATCGCGATTTTATTGTAGATTTGTTCGTTCGCACACACATTTATAACTACCTCAAGTGGATATCTCGGGACATGAGGGATGCAGGAAAGAAAAAAAGATCGAGCAGTGGCGTTCCCGGAAAACCGAACCGTAAGATATTGAAAATTACTCACAGTTGAAGCGACTTTTTTAGAACGCTTCCTACTTTAGTCAATAAAAATTCATTTCTACGTCGTTTTGTTTTTCAACCTAACATTTTAAACTATAACTATATGTTAAAACTCACAAAACAGAAATAAACAAATTGTTTGTTTGCTTTTTGCACTGAAATTTATTAACTTTTCTCTCCCTTACCGTACCCTTTTCCTTATGGTTGGTTTTTACACTGTTGCAAAATTATTGTTTAGTTTCCTTCAAGCAAAAAACCAGTCATTATTCCTTCCCTTCCTGACGGAAAACACTCGCCACCTTCACGTGGTTTCCGTTGAGTAATATCAATCATCACAATCATATGCCCTGATTTTTGTCTTCACGATTTTTATTATTCTAAAAAACGCATAACCCGAGCTTTGCCTGTTTTTGTGTTTGATTGATATTAGCTAAGAGCGAGCCTAATCGAAAATCATAAAATAACCCAAATAAACGATTATTATACAATTATTAATCCTTTTAGAACAGCCTAAAAAATCGATTATTACAAACTCTAAGTTTGTTCACAAAAACTTGATGAACTTAATTGACGTAGCAAAAAATCCCATATTATTTATCGAGGAATATATTGTTTATGAAATACGTGACTAATACAAAAAACAAAAAAAACATGTATTCGGAAGCAACATTTTTTAGTACCGAACGGAGAAGATCGTTTTTGATGAAAACTTATTAAAGAAAACTTTCAATTTCCGTTTGAGATAAAAAGAAATTTCAGTTGAAATTATTATGAATGATGTAATAATGACAATAATAATAATGATAATAATCAAAGTCATAATGACAAAATATATTAACTTTTCAGAGTAACAGAATCGCTAGTGTTGGCTGATTCGGCTGGTTGGAGTACGGATTAATGACTTATTGTGCTGGATAAATTATTTCCCCGCTTTTTCGATTTTGATCTTAGTATTATCAGCATGGTTTTCATAAACTTTTGTTCAATTTAATATAAAAATAATTGCCCAACCCCGCTTACAAAGGAAAAGTTTGGCCGATGTTTTTTCCCTCTTATAAGAGCAATAATCATTTTTAATAAGAGCAGAAGTTCCTGTCTTCGATTAAATATATGGATATATTATTATACTAATCGAAAAATAATTAATAGTGAAAAAAAAAAATTCTCTGACATCAGTATTCGAACCTCGGACATCTACGTGTTATCCCCTCCCGAGCTTCAAGCATGCGTTCTGGCAAGAGCGAGCGAGAGAGAGTTATTGCCGTTCGCACATTAGTGTAAGCGAGACAACACGAGAGGAGGGGTGAGGCGACGGCTTGAATGTGTGTGGCACACCGATACATCGGCGCGCACTCTGCAGCCGGGAAATGGAACTATCTTTTCTGTGCCAAAAGTTAGCATGGGCCCTGTTGTTCCATGTAAATCTATGTTCTCTGCTAGTATCCACAAGCTTGGTGCAGTCTATTTTACGTTAGCATGTATCCCCCAAGAGTACAGCAGTATGTTGGAAAATATTTTCCTTGCTCAACTCCATTGCACTAAAGATCAAAAAACTGTCGGTAATAAAAAAATATTTAGTAATATAATCGATCAACTTGTCGATCTCGGAAAAAACGGTTTGGTGGTGAATGTGGGTGATGAGCAACGAACAATTTATTTTTCTTTGTTAGCAATCGTCGGAGATAACTTGGCTATGAATGACATTTTTGGCTTCACTACAAGTTTCAACTCACAAAATTGCTGTAGAGTGTGCAGAGCGAACAAAGATCAAAGTCGAAACCTAATTAAAGAGGATGCTCAAAATCTACGAACAATCGAAAATTATCGCGAAGATTGTGAAAATTGCTCTGCAGGAGTCAAAGCTGAATGCGTTTTCAATCGAGTGCCAAATTTCCACGCTATAGAAAATTCAATCTTTGATGTCATGCATGATTTGCCTGAAGGCATATGCCGATATGTAATACCAATAGTTTTGAATATTTTGATCAACAAAGAAAATTTTTTTTCTCCCGAAAGTTTAAATGCTCGCTTGCAGCATTTTGACTGTGGTCGAAACTTTGATAAAAATATACCAATCTCGATAAGCAGCAGTGCTATTCAGAAACAGATTTTGATCATTTCGGCGTCAGAAATGATTTTTTTAGTAGAAAATCTCGGTCTTCTTATCGGCGATTTAGTGCCTTTGAACAATCTAGCCTGGGAGGTGTATCTCGCTCTGCGAGAAATTATGAGTATCGTAATGAGTTCTACAATCACGCCTGCCATGATCGATTTGCTTGAAATCTTGATCTCTGAACATCACGCATTGTACAAGGAAGTTTTTGAAGAAGAACTAAAACCAAAGCATCATTTTATCACACATTATCGGCGATTATTAAGGAGATTAGGACCACTCGCTCTGTTATCGTGCTTCCGTTTTGAGGCAAAACACAAACAGTTGAAGGACAATGCTAAGGTCGTGAGATCCCGTACAAATTGCCCGTACACTTTGGCTTTAAAACATCAACTGGTTTTATCACATAGACTATTCAGTCAAAAAGGATTCGTTGAACGATTGAGTTTGGGACCCACATTGCGTCAGTTAACAACTAATTTACCTAATTATTTCAAGTTTAAAAATATCCTTCCATCAAATTTTCAATGCGAATACATTCTCGACACATGGGTAAAATTAAACGGCATTACTTACCATAAAAATATGGCCGTTGCCATGTTTCTACGCGACAATTTTATAGTCTTTGGCGAAATTAGATATATAGTCATTAACAAAATGCGTGAAATAGCGTTCATATGCACAGAATATCATACCAAACAAGCAAACAGACATTACTGTGCATTTGAAATTGTTAAAAAATGTCGTAGTTGGCGTTTTATTTTGATACAGGATTTATTCTCGTATGTTCCATGTAATACTCATATTATGAGCGATGGCAATGTTTATATTTCTGGTGAATTTATGTAACAAGTTGATTATTGAATAAAAATAACTTTGTATCCACTTTATACGATTTTGATATTTTTATACCTTTTCTTCGTATCGACAATTGATAATGGTATTGTAACTAAATGATTAAAATAATCAACTACATCAATGCATGAAAAACAACTATATTTCTGTCTACAAACTAACTCAACCAATGTGTTGAAGTTACATATATCTATACGAATCAACTAACTCTATTCATGAAAATCGACTATATTGATGTTTGAGAATTAACTAAACGTATTGACAAAAGAATTACAAAAATTTTGATATTCGAATAAAAGTTTCTTCTGTTGACCTTGATATTGTGCTATTCTGACAGATTATGTATTCAATTGAACTTATTTTTTGTCGCTTGATCAGCGAATGTTATTTCAATTACGTGAAAATTTTGTCAATCTTGGCCACTTGATCAATATGCTAGATATATATTTTAGTATAAAAAAATATATAATATTTATATTAACTCTCTATTTAATATCTTTCACTTAATATCCTCTTCCCGGATTTGTATGTAGGGTCAACGCAATGAAAATATAATTTAAAGAACTCAATATATAGTTGGAACAACAAATTTTTCCCATCGAAAAATTATGTTTTACTTGTTTACACTAAAATGTGTGTGGCAACCACAAAATTCTTGAGTGCGGTGGTGACCTCAATAGTCTTTTGAACTGTATGAATAGTTCGATGACTATCTGCATTCATGAAAATCGACTATATTGATGTTCAAGAATTAACTAAATAAATTGCTAAAAATAGTTACAAAAATTTGGATATTTGAATAAAAGTTTCATCTGTGAATCTTGATGTTCTGTCATTCTAACAGATTATGCATTCAATTGAACTTAATTTTTGTCGCTTGACGAGTGAATGTTACTTTAATCACGTCAGAATTTTGTCAGTCTTGGCCACTCGATCAATATGCTACATTTATATTTTGGTATAAGAAAAAAATATATATTCATATTAACTTTATATTCAATGTCTTTCACTTAATATCGTGTTCCAAGCTTTATATATAGAGTCACTGCAATTAAAATAAGATTTAAAAAACTCAATATATAGTTGAAACAACAAATTGTTCCCGTGGAACAAATATTATTTAGTTGATTACACTAAAATGTGTGTTCCAACCACATAACTCTTGAGCGCAGTCGTGACCTCAGTTGTCTTTTGAACTATATGGATAGTTCGATAAGCCGTACGTACAATTTGATTGACATTAACTTTTTTTGTATCGAAAATGTATTTTGTCATTTATATTTTGTCTTTACAGAAATACTACAGATCTTTGGTTGATAAACACAAAAACTTAGTCAAAAATCCTTT
This sequence comes from Hyposoter dolosus, assembly GCA_963921915.1. Classification (NCBI taxonomy): domain Eukaryota; kingdom Metazoa; phylum Arthropoda; class Insecta; order Hymenoptera; family Ichneumonidae; genus Hyposoter; species Hyposoter dolosus. Next base: position 1,857,698 of record OY998134.1, read on the forward strand.
TCGGTACGGATATGTTAACAGCGACGTACTCGATATAACTAAATTTTTATTTATGTCTACATGCTGCTTCTTGTTTATTTTCTCAATTTTTCGTTCGAAAGGTATATTATTTTGTGAATTTTATTTTAGGTGTTCTTCGCTAACAAACTATATGGGCATTGCAAATGTAATTATTTTTATAACAACAAAATATTACGTTCAAAATCTTCCAAAATTGTAATGCAACACTTAATTTTGTTGATCTTAATAACGATTTATTTACTTCATTATCGAAATATTTTGTTAAATTCTACAAATATTTTGTCGTGCGTTTGGGACTAAATAATTTAGTTGCATCAAACATATTTCGAGCTTTTTAACCAAATTTTTTTCTCAGTGTTGATACCACCGTTGATTTTGTTCGTGGCATGTAAATCCGGTACGTCTTCGACTCTCGCGCATACCCGACGAAAATTCCAGGCTCCGACCTTGACTCGAGTTTTCCTCGGTTTTGAGTTTTATTCAACACGGACGCCTTCGTGCCAAACACTTGGAAATAAGCTACTGTGGGGGTTTTCCTCTTCCACACTTCATACGGTATTCCACCATTTAGCGAACTTGTCGGACACCGATTTCGAGTATAATTGGCGTTGTTTAAAGCCTCTGCCCAAAGATGGGGGGGGCGAGCCCGCCTGACGCATCATACACCGCGTCATCTCAATCAAGGTACGATTTTTTCTCTCTGCCACTCCGTTTTGTTGTGGCGTATGGGGTGCCGTGAGTCTCCGTTGTATTCCTTGCTCTCTGAGAAAAGCGTCGAATTCGTTATTGCAGTATTCTTTGCCATTATCCGACTGCAATGCCTTCACTTTCTTCCCCGTCTGAGTTTCAGCTTCTTGTTTGAAGTTTTTAAACATGTCGAATACGTCGGATTTATTTTTGATGAAATATACCTCACACCACCTTGATTTGTCGTCTATAAAGGTGACGAAATATCGCTTGCCCGAAACTGATGCGTATCTCATCGGGCCGCACACATCCGTGTGGATTATTTCCAACAAATCCGTCATCCGACCTTCAACACTTTTAGTAAATGGCAACCGCGTTTGTTTTTCTCTGATACAAATTTCACAATCTGATAATCGGTCGTTCTCTTCAATTTCTAGTCCATACACCAGTCTATTTCTAGCCATCTGCTTTAAATCGCGCTCATTTAAATGCCCGAATCTCTGGTGCCATGTGTTTATATTTGTTTTCGCACTGCTCACCATGGCACTGTTCACCTTGTCTTGGACCTTATCCACAAAATACAAGTTACCTCAACGATTTGCGCGCAAAAACACTTTGTTGTTATCGTCGACTATTACCGCGTCCGTTTTCCGAAACCTTACTTCAAATCCGCGATCTGTTGCCTTCGCAACACATAATAAATTCGTTCGTAAATCTGGCACATACGCAACACTCTCGATATTAATTTGTTTTTCTCCTTTATTGGTGTTTACAACGATTGGAACGTTACCCGTTCCCGATGTTCGCGCACTTTCGTTGTTCGCCAGGTTGACTTCGGCATTTGCTCGCGTAAATTTTTCGAAAACATCTCGATCTTTGCACATATGACTCGTGCAACCGCTATCGACGCACCACATTCCGTCTCCTCCACTCGCATGCATGACCTCTTCGATCGTACTCAACAACGTCGATGGTTTGGGTTTTCCATCCTTTTCTTCAGTGTTTTTTGCACTTTGAACCTTTTTGTTTTGATTACAATATCTTGCCAAGTGTCCTTCCTTGTGACATCGATAGCATTCGATTTCTCGTTTCCATTTGAAATTCTGTGACTCGCTCCTTCCAGGCTTTTCGCCATATTTTCGCTGGTCGTTCCTTCCTCCGTAATTGCGCGCGTAGAGGGCACCTTGGCCAGTCTCTGTTTGCGTGTCGTGCCCCTCGTGATACTCCATAATTTTTACCTTGACTTCTTCTAGCGACGGAAATTCTTTCTGAGTTTCTATCGCTGTTCGAAATATTTCATACTCTGCTGGTAAGCTGTTTAGCAACAAAATTACTAACATTTCCTGGGCCACCTCAAGTTTCACTTCCCTGAGCCTCTTTACCGTCTCACAGAACTCCGTGAAATGTTTCTTCACGTCTGTGCCTTCCTTCATCCGTGTGAGAGTTAATTTCTTGAGCAGTAACGCTTTTCGCGCCGGCCCGTCTGACTCATACGTTGATTTGATTTTCTCCCAAATCGCCATGGACGTTTCTAGATCGTCATACGCTGCTGCCTCGTCTGTGCCAATTGCTATCAATAGGTGAGACATTGCCTTTCGATCTTTTCTCGTCCATGTTGCTGCTGCCGCTGCTTCACCCTCTGGTTTTACATCTTCACCTATGACGTGACCCCACAATTCGTTACCCATGAGTAATCCTTTTACTTGAGCCTTCCAGGATCTATAATTGTCCGCCGTTAACGGATCAATTTTCAACGCCACCGCCATTGTTCTTCTATATCGCTCACACACAATTTAGAGACGATAAAAATCTTGAACGATACCACGACTCGTTTGAGACTACTATGCGGTCTTCCCGCACGAACAAGACTTGCGGCTATCCTTACTATTATCTGGGCCCATAACCTGATAATAATTGGGATATTTCGTTCGAATATATAATGACTCGGTGTTTTTCACAACAGTCTAAAGATATATTTATTCGCGATACTACATGGAATATTTGAGCGCTCAAGCTTGAGATCGATCAAGAGCGCGGCACTCGACTGACTCGGTTAACCGCTGTAGATCACGTTAGATCCATGGACACACGTTAACCCATGCGCACGCATACACGCTCCTTATTGGGGGATCCATTGCTCACTAGCTTCGTATTTCCTCAACACAATTAATGAGCGAACTGGTTTTAGAAAAATACAAACAATAATATGCAATAATCAAATTATCTCGACATACATTGTTTTTAAAATTTTGCTAAGAAATATTAAGATTATTTTTTTTTATCCGTTACCTTTTGTCAATGTGCCGAGTAATTTGATTTAAATAATATCATAAATTGTCATATTTATATTTCATATTTAATCAATAATTATTGACTGAATTTAATTTTTCATTTTCGGATGCTAAAGAAACTTTTAATTGAAAAAAAATTAAGCGAAAGTCTTCGAGATCAATTTTTTTTCATTCACTTCGCCTTGCTTCGCGAAGCAGATTATTTTGAATTTAAAAACATTTCAGTTAAGAGCTATTCTAATGCTTTTTATCTACATTCTTTTATAGCTAATCCATGTATTCCAGAGCCTCAGAATATTTGTGAAGCTGACGATGAAGAAAGGCCAACGGAGTTAATTCTGCAGAATGATGATGTTCAAAGTGAAATTGATCGAAGCAGCGCCGAACAATCATCGTCGTCGGCAGCAGAGAACGAGGAACGTACGCCAGCTGGAGAGCTCGAGGATGAAAACGCTCCAGACGATTCCGAAGCGTCAACAATGTCAGAGCCGGAAGGAAATGTTATTGGATCGAATGAGGATGAAGACGAAGAATATGACGAAGTAATGGAGATTCGTCGTTGGGCCATTCGAGGAATATAAGACAGAACGCGTTGGACGACATCTTACGGATTTTACGAAGAAGATTGCTCCCACAGTTGCCGAAATCAGCAAAAACCTTATTGCAAACTGAAGCCGCTGCATATAATATCCAACCAATGAAAGCAGCTGATGACAGTATGGGAGAATTTGTGTATTTTGGCATCGCAAAAGGTCTCGAAGCGTGTCTTCTGGAAGGTTTACATGCCAACAACGGAATTTCTCTCCAAATAAATGTTGACGGAGTGAAATTGTTTAATTCGGGCACAAAACAATTTTGGCCAATACTATGCAAAGTTTTGCATAGTCCTGACATTTACGAGCCATTTATCGTCAGGATTTACTCCGGAGATGCAAAGCCTCGGAACCCTGAACACTTTTTGGATGATTTTGTTCAAGAGGTTAACCATTTATTAGCTGAATTCCTTCATTTGTGATACACCCGCACGAGCGTTTCTAAAAGGTACGATAGGACATGGAGGATATTATGCTTGCGAGAGATGTGAAGTTAAAAAGGAGCGCTGTCACCAGCGAACGGTGTACGCTGATGTAGATGCCAGAGAACGAGACGATTTGTCTTTTCGATTGAAAACACAACCACACCACCATAAGCGTGATTCGCCCCTACTCGCTGTTGAACCTCGCATAAACATGGTTCACCAATTTTTGTTGGATTACATGCACCTATGTTGTGAGGGCGTGATGAAAAAATTGTTGGATTATTGGGTTGGTTGCAAACAACGAAACTTTATGCGCCGGCGACATAAGCTGGGAAGTCGACAACAGCAAGAAATTTCGCATTTACTGGTGCAGCTACGTCGATGTATACCGCTGGAATTCCAACGCAAGCCCAGAATTTTACACTTTATTGCTGACTGGAAAGCGGTCGAGTTTCGATTCTTTCTTATGTATTGTGGCCCGATCGTTTTAAAAGGAATCCTCGACCCTGAGCTCTACAAACACTTTGTAGTAATCCACGTAGCGTGTCGCATGTTGTGCTGCAATGAATTTGCTTTCACGCACAACGCACTCGCTAAAATGTATCTGAGATATTTTGTCCAAGCGATGCCAACTATTTATGGATACCAATCTCAAATCATGAACGTACACAACCTCATCCATTTAGCGGATGATGTACGAAATACGAACTGCACGCTAAACTCTATCTCTGCTTTTCCTCCCGAAAGCCTGCTAGGGCGAATTAAAATGCTCATTCGAAACGCAAACCGCCCAATGGCACAAGTGTGTCGGCGCTTGAACGAACCTGCAGGAGTTGCTACAAAACCAAGGATCCCATCGAGTATAAAAATGTTGAAATCGAAAACCAACCGCAATAACGATCAACTCGAAATACAAAGGATGAGATACAAGGACTTTACTTTGACAACGACGTTTCCGAATAATTTGGTCCTTCTTGATTCTGGTGTAATATTAAAGATTACGAACATGCACTGTTCACCGATAGATCAACAAAACATCCTTATCCGTGGGAACCAATGGAACCCGAAAGGCTCAATTTTCCAAAATCCAACGAAATCAGAGGACTTGAATATGTACCAACTGGTCAGTCAACCTCTCAGGCGAGTCGTAGAATGCAACATAGCGAGAGTAGAGCGAAAAATGGTCATCCTCGAAATAAAGCCGAATTTCGGTCATGGTCAGACAAAGATTTTTGCAATTCCTTTCTTGCATTAATCTAAAAAGGAAAGATCAACAAATACCACTGTAAATCGTGTATGATAGTCAAGAGATACAATATACAGAATAAATCTTAAGTTTATTACGTGCTCTCTCTAATTATGTAATTTTTGACGTGACAACATGATTTTCTAAATAATACTTCTCCTTATGTAAATTTTTTTCTAAATTTCAATAAATTTGCAAACAATTAAAAATTTTGAATGTTTTTTGTAAAATGATAGAGCACATATGATATAGATGTATCGTATCGAAAAGTTCTTCAAAATACCATAGCTATATACAAATTTGAAAACAGCAATTTCACTGAAAAAAAAACTATCAACAAACTTCGATATTGTGTATTAGTATTATAAAAGTTTCCAAGATAACTAAATTTAAAAAAAATCGAAATGATGAGCATTGAAACTTTTCCGCAGCAAAAACATAAAAAAAACTCATTTACTAATTTTTCCGCAGCGAAAACATAGAACATAAAAAAACTCATTTACTAATTTGCTAAACAAATTTGTTATTATCTCTCTCGAATTATGGATGGAATTTTTTTTTGTTCTAGGTGCTATTTCTCCCTGTTTTTTTTAAGTATGTGATAAGAAGAAAAGAAACACAAGGATTTTTTTTCTGCTGATCTATTCATATCGTGACAAACATATACATGTGACAAACTACAATATACGTTAATTACCGTGTACCAACGAAACTTTTTTTTAATATTCGCTGTGTGCACCCTCATACACTCAGTTACAGTTCATATACTTTGTTCACCTCAGATTGTTTTTTGGTTCCTTCGAATGGCTTTCTCTGAGTACGTCCCGGTGACGAGTAGGACGAGACGGATTCAGGAAACGACGTCACGATCTCTATTCAGAAATTTACGGACAAAAATTAGATTTACAAATGAACATACAAATAAAAATACCAAGTAACAAATAAAAATTGAAACTCTTTCACAAAATGTCGATGAAAATCGAATAACCATACTATTTTGAACAATGTTTTTTTCAAAATATTGAACACTTTAATTTAAACACTTTAAAACAAATGACGTTTATTTTCTATTCTATATAATATAATATTCTATCAAACCCATCGTATACATCGATATCTTACCGTAATCATCAAGGTTGCCTTGTTCCTGAGAGCTTCTTTCCTGAACAAGCTTTTTGTTGTTTCGATCGATTTGTGATGGACTTGTTAAAGAGATTTCCCATAGACTTATCTCCGCATTGCTTCTCCGTACGTTGCTCCATGTGCGCATAATAACAAACAATTAATAATAACAAATAATTTACAAACAGAACTCATAGCATGTAAAGGGTGAATGTTGATGCTTCGGAACAAAAAAGTTGCGAAATGAAACTTGCACACACACGCAAACACGTCTGGATTTTTTTCCTTGACATGAAAAAAGCAAATTTTTTTTTAGGAAAAAATAATTCCTTTGTCACAACACTTTGTGAGGAAGCAGAAAGCTCCTAATTTCAATTGGCATTTTCATGCGCCACAGAATTTTCTCTTCCTGCGGTGTCAGTTCGACACCATAGCTGCTACGGTGTCCCACTGCCCGGTGTCGAATTGACACCGCAGGAAGAGAAAATTCTGTGGCGCATGAAAATGCCAATTGAACTATTGGTAGCTTTGCGAGGAAGGAGAAAGTTACCGTAGCTGCTACGGTGTCGAACTGACACCGCAGGAAGAAAAAATTCTACGGCGCATGGAAATGCCAATTGAAATTGGTAGCTTTGCGAGGAAGCTACCGTAGCTGCTACGGTGTCAAACAGACACCGCAGGAATAGATAATTCTGTGGCGCATGAAAATGCCAATTGAAATTGGTAGCTTTGCGAGGAAGGAGAAAGCTACCGTAGCTGCTACGGTGTCGAACTGACACCGCAGGGAGAGAAAATTCTGTGGTGCATGGAAATGCCAATTGAAATTGGTAGCTTTCTGCTTCCTCGCAAAGCTTTGTATGCACTGACACCCTGCCGTAGAAAACAGGAAGAGAAAATTCCGTGGCCGGTGTCAAACTGACACCCTCACCGTGGTGCAGCATCTCAATTCCAAGTACACCGAAGACACTATTTGTTCATAAAAATAAAAAACTCAAACTTACCAGCAGCTCCACGGATGTTGGTGGGATACTTCTTGCAATCACTCAGTGCATCCGACTGTTTCGAAACCAGCTCTTTTACCATTTTTATTCGCTTGTTGTTGTACGGCGGTAGCAAAAATATCATGTAACATTTGCCAAGCCCTGGATCGAATTCGATTCAACCTGTTGGCACGCAGTCGATAGATTTTTTTCCTGCGATGTCTTTTTCGTGAATAAACTCTACGAGTTGAGAGACATTGACTTTATCCATCTGTTGGATAAAAAAAAATCCGAAAATGTGGGCAGAAGACAAATTTCGTCCATTTTCGTTCTACAAAAAATTGTAGAGCACACCAATCCAGAGAGATAAATATTTTCCGTGCTATCTTACATGGTAACAAGTATAAAGAATACTCGAGAAGAAATTATATCATTATACTCAATTATATTCCAAAACAGAAACTTTCTCTCCGTAATAATCTCTTACATAACCTCAATAAATACATCGGCAGTTCGAACTTGTACAATGAGTTCATTTAAGGGAAAATATATTGAGAAATTCTCTCATATGGATACGTTTTGATTAATTAAAATATTTCTTTAAATATTTACAATTATTTATATTATACATTTTGACGTACGAATAATGCCTTGCTTAAACTATTGGCGTCGCCACCAATACGCATATACAAGATTCCGCATTCTCACTTTGGTGCACAGAGCGAATGGAAAGACTACAAAAACGCCGTCTAACGTACATGTGAAAAGCTCGTCGATCGGCGGGAATAAGGTGCCATTTCGTGGTGAGCCACGTTATCAGTGCAGAGAGTGAAATTGCGAAAGTGAATAGTTCAATCTACAATCGAGAGAAATCCATTAAAAAAAGTGAGTTCATTTAAACAAAAATTTCAATTAATCAAAACGTATCCATTTGAGAGAATTTATCAATATATTTTCCCTTAAACTAACTCACTGTACAAGTTCGAACTGCCGATGTATTTGTTGAGGTTATGTAAGCGATTATTACGGAAAGAAAATTTCCGTCTTGGAATATCATTAAGTATAATGATATAATTTCTTCTCGAGTATTCTTGTACACGACACTAATTAATATTATTTTTTTTGAGGGCTAGTTAGGAGAAAGAAGGGAGTAGACGCGTTTCGTTTTCTTTCTTGGATTCGAAACAGTTTTATTGGGTTGGTCTCGCATTACAAAATTCAAGATTTACCGAGGCTGTGGTTTTTGCGGGGTCCCAGCTAGACCCAGCATTACACTCAAAATTACACGAACATGTGCGATGTTATCTGTTTCACAATTCGCCGTAGACTCATTTATTATTTGCGAAGTGTTAAGACTTGCGCGTACCTGACGGCACGAGCTTTGTTTCCATCCGAGTCTTACGCTCTATTGCTCCTCTCAACATACCGCTCGCCTCGTACGCTGCGGGACGAAACCAAGTTTGCTATATGGAATGAGTGAAAAAAAAAAAAAATTGATGATCCCTTTTGCAAGCTTAGGTATTACTTGCACTGACAGGTGTTGCTACAGGTAGCGGGCACACCTTTGTTATCGGTCGCGTTAACTATGTTCTAGCAGTGCGCAAAGTGACCACGCGGACCAGACCATCCGCGCCCGGATGCGTATCGATAATTCTGGCCAATTCCCATCGCGAGGGGGGTAATAGTTGATTTTTTAACAATACTAATTGTCCAATCTTGATCGAATTACAAGTTGTTTGCCACTTTGTGCGCTGTTGTAAAGTGTGTAGATAATCCTTGGACCAGGACCGCCAGACGTGTTCGTGCATGGCTTGCACGCGCTGCCATCGGGATAAGCGATGTTCATTTTCGTCAAGGAGCGACGGCTCAGGCGCGGCGAGGAGTGACCGTCCTATCAAAAAAGGCCCGGGCGGTAACGCGTCGAACGAGTTCGGATCGTCTTTTAGCGCGCTGATAGGGCGCGAGTTTAACGTGGCCTCGATTTGACAAAGCAAGGTGGAGAGCTCTAATTGAGATAGCGTATTGGCACCGATTACGCGCTTTAAATGAAATTTAAAACTCTTGACGCCGGCCTCCCATAAGCCTCTGAAGTGGGGAGCGGCAGCCGGAATAAAGTGCCAATTTGTGCCCTCATTCGCGGACTGGTCGAGTGTTTCTTGATTTTTGAGCGTGGCGAGGAATGCGCGACGTAACTCATTGTCCGCGCCTTGAAAATTTGTGCCATTATCGCTGTACATATCGCTCGGTAGACCGCGACGGCTAACGAATCTGCGAAAAGCAGCTATTAATCCCGAAGCAGAGTAATCATCCACGTACTCTAAATGTATAGCACGCGTCGCTAAACAGACAAAGATCGCGACATAATATTTACGCGCCTTTACTCCTCTTCCGACGTAAGGAATAATAGACAAGGGGCCAGCATAGTCCACACCGCAATGAGAGAACGGTGGGGAGGGAGTTACTCGAGGAGAGGGTAAATCTCCCATCAGCTGACTCGCAGAGACAGCCTTTTCTCGCACGCAGATTAAACAGCGATTTATTCTATTTTTCACAAGTGACCTTGCACCGAGGATCCAGTAGCATGGACGGATTATTCGCAAGGTCAATTGTGTGCCTCCATGAAGCGTGCGCAAGTGAGCTTGATCTACAATTAAATCGCTCATGTGATGACGCGGCAAAATAATGGGAAAGCGTTCATCGTAAGAGAGAAGCGAGCGGCTGAGCCGCCCGCTAAGACGCAACTGGTTCTTCCCGTCGAGAAACGGATTGAACGCCTTGAGCGAGCTCGTTCGCGGTAGAGCTGCGTGGTCGCTTAGCGCCTTTATTTCGCCACGGAAACATTCACTTTGCACAACCTTTACCCAGTATTCTCGAGCTGCCTGAATTTCGGCAGGAGTTAACACGAGATCGCTGCACTTTTCTTTGACACACGGTACGCGTAATTTTCGCACAAATTTCAGTATGAAAGCGGTGACTCGGAGTAATTTTCCCCAGCTGGAGAATTTCGTTGCCAGATTCCAGTCTTCCGTTGAATGTGCAACGTGCACCTTGGCGGCAGCACGCACCTCGTTTTCGATGATGGCGCGGTGATTTTCCTCATCTCCGCGACGTTTATCTGCGCTGGGCCAAAAGGTTGAGTTTTGTTGCAGCCACGGTGGGCCGGACCACCAGAGTGGATGGTCTTTTAATTCGTGCGGCGATATGCCGCGAGACGCACAGTCAGCAGGGTTGTCATTCGTTGGCACGTGATGCCAGCGAATTTCCGGTGCTCTCGTTTGGATTTCGGAGACGCGATTCGCGACATACGGCTTCCAGCGCGACGGATGCTGCGACAGCCACGCGAGGGCTACGGTCGAGTCGGTCCACCCGTGAAGTGGTATTCCGTCGATTTTGAAGACCTGCTTTACATATTCGAATAGGCGGACTAGCAGTACGATAGCATTGAGCTCCAGGCACGGAATTGAAACCGTTTTTAACGGGGCCACTTTAGTCTTGGACACAAGCATTTGCGTCGTAATTTCACTGGGCGAATATAACACGCGGATGAACACGACGGCGGCATATGCTCGAGATGACGCGTCGGCGAACCCGTGCAGTCGATGACGGAATCGCGAACGGTTTGAATCCACCGCGGGATTCGGAGCGCGGATAAACTCGGAAAGTTTTGTCGATATTCTTCCCACATTTGGGCCAGGCGGACAGGGATTTCCTCATCCCAGTCAGTTTTTGCGAGCCAAAGATCTTGCATTAGAATCTTGGCCCTTATAATCACCGGCGACGCCCCACCCAGAGGGTCGTAGAGGCGCGCGATGAACGATAATATTGAGTGCTTGGTAGCTCGGTCCTTTGACAGTTCTTCGACTTGAAAGTTAAATACGTCGTCTTTTGGATTCCACCAGATTCCGAGCACTTTCAATTTTGTCTCGTCGTCCACTGTATCGAAATTAATCGCGAGCTCATGATCATTTCCCGAAATATCTGACAACAACTCGGGGGCATTGCCAGCCCATTTTCGCAATTTAAACCCACCGCGCGAAAATAAAGCGTTCAGATCTTCACGAATCGCGCGCGCTTGTTCCAAGTCATCAGCACCGAATAGGACATCGTCCACCTAGGTAGAATTCCGCACGACGTCGATCGCTTTCGGGAAGGATTCGCCTTCGTCCGAAGCGAGCTGTAACAAAACACGATTCGCGAGAAACGGCGCACACGCGGTACCGTACGTGACAATTAAAAGTTTGTACGAGCAAATTTCACTATTCCTTGATTTCCACACAATGCGCTGAAAATCGGTGTCGTCGGGATGGATCCAGATCTGCCGAAACATTTTTGCAATGTCGGCGATGTATACGAAACAGTGATGGCGCCAGCGCAGCAAGATTGACGCAATTTCTTGTTGTAATTTTTCTCCAATCAACAAATGGTCGTTGAGCGAAGTGCCGTTCGAGGTTGCGCTTGACGCGTTAAACACGACACGTAAGCGAGTCGTGGCGCTATCTTCACGCATTACAGGGTGGTGCAGCATGTAGAGAGACTTACCGCCCCCGCATTCATCTCGTACTTGTTCCATGTGCCCGATGGCCTCGTATTCTTCGAGAAAGGACGCATAAGCATCGGCTAATTTTTTATTTTTCTGCAAGCGCCGCTCCGTGGCGGCATACCTATTCAGTGCGATTTGATAGCTCTCTCCAAGCTCGGGAGGAGCGTCGTGATGAAAAGGGAGTCGAACTATGTAGCGACCTTGGAGGTCGCGTGAGTGGGTTTTGACGAAATGCTCTTCGCACGCTTGTTCGTCTGGCGTGTTAAATGATTTTGAGGGAATCTCCTCGACTTCCCAAAATTTACGGATTGCTTGATCCAGGCGTGACGCTGTGACGCAATGAAGCGCGGATTCAGACATCTTGTCATCGCTTTGCGTGCCAATAGGGCCGGAAATTATCCATCCTAGCGTAGTGAGCTGCGCGGTAGGAGTGCTCAAGGGGCCTTTCTTAATCGGACCCATTAATAATTGACCGTAGAGGTCAGCACCGATTAATAACTCGATCGGCGAGGAGTTGAGCGGATCGGGGTCCGCCATTTCCAATCCCTGTAGGTAGGACCAGTTGACTTGATAGCGCCTTTTCGAGGCGGCATACGACGTCAATTTTGCTTCCTCATAGAGGAAGCTATGTGACGGTGAAAAAATTTTTTTTTCCAGTTTTCAATGTTAATGTGCTTAAAATGTCCCAAAACATCGAAAAATCATATCTAGAAAAAATGTCCGGATGTGTGTGTGTGTGTGTGTGTGTGCGTGTGTGCGTGTGTGCGTGTGCGCGTGTGCGCGTGTGCGCGTGTGCGCGTGTGCGCGTGTGCGCGTGTGCGCGTGTGCGCGTGTGCGCGTGTGCGCGTGTGCGCGTGTGCGCGTGTGCGCGTGTGCGCGTGTGCGCGTGTGCGCGTGTGCGCGTGTGCGCGTGTGCGCGTGTGCGCGTGTGCGCGTGTGCGCGTGTGCGCGTGTGCGCGTGTGCGCGTGTGCGTGTGTGCGTGTGTGCGTGTGTGCGTGTGTGCGTGTGTGCGTGTGTGCGTGTGTGCGTGTGTGTGTGTGTGTGTGTGTGTGTGTGTGTTATGGCACTGTAAAATTGAAACCTTCATAACTCGAGAACGGTTTTAGCTACAGGGCTCCCGTTTTGCACAGATGTTAATCCATACAAGGTCTTCATTCTCTGACAATTTTGTAACAATTGCTATAAAAATACGAATTGTACAGCATTTTGAAATTTTCAAAAAAGGGGTGTCGACGCTCTAATTTCCGTAAATTTTAAGATTTATTACTAATTTTTTTTTTATAAATAGAGTATCATAATAGGAAGGTTGCTATTGAATTTGGGGAATATCGGTCGAACGGTTTAAATTTTATGATCTTTCGAATTTTACGAAAATCTGAGATTTTAGAAAAATCGTCCAATCGCTCTAATTTCTGAAAATTTTGTACAATATTGTGTATTCTGTTTCTAAAGTTGTGTTCTAAAGTTGTCAAAATGATATAATTGAAATGCAAATAGAAAAAAAAAACGCTGCAAATTGAAATTTGCAAATTTTCTGATGGCTCGTCATTCAGTTTTTTCTCTGAGACAGTTCAAAAAAAGACGGTGACGCGAAAAAGACGAGGGACGGAAGAGACGTCAGAAGTCAAAATCAGCGAAATCAAAGTTTGAGAGAGAGACAGAGAAAAGTTAGTGTAAATGCAGGAAGTGTTCAGAAAAAGTGAGAAAAAGAGAGAAAACAATGATGAGAAAAGAAGAGAAATACGAACGAGAAAAAAGTGAAAAAAGGAAACGAAGGAATACACAGAAAAAAGATATACATCGAGAGACGAGCACATCGAGAGACAGGAAAAGAAAGTAAGTCGAATATCCGTTAAAATTTAAAAAAAAATCAAAGTATATATATATAGTAGCCGTGCCTGCGGGCTCCACCCCGCAACACACATAGTTGGCGCTAAAGAGTACAGCTAGCTTAGTGTGACAAGCGAAAAAAATTTTAAAAATATGATTTTACGAAAATCGCTATAATTTTTTTTTACAAACTGGCACCCTAGCTACCGCTTATTATTTTGGTTTTCGAATTATCTTTGAATTGGTTAATAGCGATTGTTTATTTATTCTTATTCTTCAGATGTTTGTGAACTTCGAAAGTAGCAAATATAACGAAGAAAAAGTAAAATGTTAGCTTAACATATAGCTTATACAGCTTAAAACATATTCTGATTCATGAGCTTCATTTGTGTGAAATATTTATAAATTGGCTTAGTGGTTTTTACGCGAAAAGGGCCCAAAAACAATTTTGTGTTAGAGTTTTATATATTTATAGATATTTTTTTGAAAGGGAAATGGAGTATGGATATGGCGCAGAGAGAAGAAGAAGGGAACTGGAGAAGGACAAAGAAGAAATGCGGTATCGAGAGAGGAGCACGGACAGGGAAAGCGCGAAAACGAGTAATAGAAGAAATCTGAAGAAGTAAGTAGAAAAATAATTATCATATCTTAAATGAAATTTAAGGAGGTTGGATCACGACGATACAATGTTGCCATGCTAAACCACGTTAAAATCATAAAAAATTTCAAAAAGATGAGAATTTAATAAAATTTGCTGAATATATTCTTTAATAATACATATAAATATATGAATTTTTTTTTAGATTTTTCCACCACGTAGTACTCGAGTAATTGAACACAAAATTATTCGATAACAATGTGGTAAAAAAATCGTAAAAACTTTGTGTTTCTATTGGGATCTGACATTTTTGCCACGGCACCTGGTGCCAGTTTTTGTAACTAGTCCACTGATGCAAAGTTCGTGTCACGTACGCTTGGAACATACACAACACTCGCATGAGTGAGCGTGGATATTTCGCGCTTCCCGTGCAATTTGCACCGGTGTCTGCGCCATGTTGGCTTTTTTGAATTAAGCCCCGCCCCGAGGTCAGATCCCAATACTTGATGCGAAAGAATGTTATCACCACATTTTATCAAATTCTGATTATTTTGATTTCGTGAACGAACCTCCTTAATGAAAAGTTTAATGGGAAAAGAAAATAAACGAACGTGAAAAAAATGTTTATTTTTATCTGCAGGGAAGTGGAGCATGAGTACGGCAGAGAGAGAAGGAGCGAAGAGAAGAGAAAAGAACGGGACGTGAATTATCGAAAGAGATATATGGAGAGCGAAAGTGTTAGAGGGACTGAAGAAAGAATAGCAGATTTGGAGAAAAAAATAATGATTTTAAAAACAAATATTAACGATATTAAACAAAATTACGACGGACAAAGGCAACGGCAAGAGTGGGGACAACAGTACGTACAAAATCAAGGGTGGGCACGAGGACAGAGACAAGGACAACGACGATGGTGGGGGGACCAACGAAGACAAGGGGTGGAAAATCAACAAGGACAAGGATGGGGGTGGGGACATGGATGGAGACAGGTACAAAGAAAGTGGGGGTACAAAAAAAGAGGTTTTCAACCAAAACATGCATACGGACAAGGG
>OY998134.1:1873283-1904487 GCA_963921915.1 Hyposoter dolosus
CGATTGCGGTTGTAAAAATGAAATCGAGAATTTTCATTTCTTTTGCCATTAACGGCTTAATTAACGATGTTAGCACTTTTTTTTTCAGGACCTTTCTTACAGAGGACGTTATAATAAACAAATTTTATTTGAAACTTTTTTTGATAGGACGCGTTCCAAAAAAATTATCGCAAAAATAGCGATTTTTTAAATTTCAATAATTTTTTATTGCTAAAAAACAACTCGGAAATGTCCGAAAACTCAGGGCTATATTCCTGGAGGTCCAGACAACCTATAAAAAAATTGGCCAGAGGGTGGGTCTCTTGAATAGAACTTCGTGAAATATTGTCTAAGGTGACTGGACTAGGTGTCGTTCAGCGCAGTAGCGCATTGCTGGAGGGACGGCAAGTTTTGGTGGATGGTAAGTGTCGTATTTTTTCATTATTATTATTAATATTATTATTATTATATGTAATATTTTTTTTTGTTTCACTCTTTTTTTTTCCAATTATTTCTGTTATTATTTTATTTTATTTATAATAATTTGTTTTTGTTTTGTTTTTCTTTTTCAGAAAGTTCCCAAATCGGCGTATCATGGGCCAATTGGCCAATTGTGGATAACGCCGTTCATCGCGGCTGCGAAAGTCGTGAAGAACCGGCGTCGGGATTGCGCCCTGGCCTGGGCGCGGCTGTGGAGGGAAGATCCCTGGTTCCGGGAGATAGATTTGTGGAACTCCGATGATGTTCCCGGGGACGTTTTGGGCCTACGTCGACTTTTTGGTATGCCGGCGTTTCCGGGCCCAGTGGTGGGCCCTTGCGACGAGGAGCTGTGGGCGCTGTTCGGCCCCGATCGTTTTCGTTTTCGGCGATGTTCAAAATTGTAGTTACATTTAAGTTTTGTTTTTGTTTTGTTTTTTTTTTTCAAAATTTCTTAAATTCTCTTAGATTTCTTAATTAATGAATGTAACAATATACTTCGAAAATTTAATTATTCGTTTTACAGTTTTATTTCTTCGATCCCGTTCCTTTTTTCCTGCTTTTCTTAGTTATAATTCATTTATTTTAATTGAATTGATTATTCATTATTTTCTTCATTATTCATATTTTCAATTTATTTTATTCACTTTTATTATTCAATATATTTTTTGCTTATTATTTCTTTATTTTGCTTTATTATTTTATTTTACAAATTTCGGTTAGATATATGTATGAAGAAGATATATATATATTGTGACGAATTTTCCCAAGACCCTAAAACGCCACAAAAGTTTCTCTCTTTCTTCCGTCGATTTTTACACAAAACCGAAGATGGAAAATAATATTGTTGGGCGCCAGTCGCAAAGCGACTCGACGGAAAAGAGAGAGAGACAAAAGCTGACCAGCTTGCAAACAGCGGAATGGGCGGGGTGACCACGAGAATAATTTAAAACACAAATTTACGTTTGGAAATAATAACAAATTTAATTATAACGTCGAAAAAAAATTATGATGAGAAAAATTATAAAGTACACACGCTCGGGATAAGCTTCTGTCGCAACTAGAAATTTACATGATTCGATCAACAAAAGAATTTACCAAATTTAATATAACGAAAGAATTGACGCAGGATAACGAGAACATAATAAGCACGCGTCTCTAATGAACCGCGGAAGAAGAATCGCGAACTCACTCACACTAAATTCTCGCACGCTCACACACAAAATTGGTCGGGATCCTGCATTCTTAACAAACTAAAATCGAGCTCGAATTCTCTCCGTGGATCTACTCACGGTCGAGAAAATAAATCTCCAAGATGAAAACGAAATTATCGATGTTTGATTCGAAATACCGAGCCCCCGATATTCGGTTACTTGGCCGAGCTATCGAACGTTATTCGCGTCAACCATCCCGACCCACTCACACAATCTCACTCACGCACGCACACGATTCCATACTTTTCGCGATCCTTCAGCCCGGCAAGCAACTTACGCCAACCGGAACAATTATTTACCAAATCAAACACAAAAAGGGAGATCTCGAGTACGGCCACGATTACTCTTCGACATAAATTTAACTTTAACTAACGCAAAACGCTACGCGGGCGATCGCGGGAACAAAAATCGAAAGAGCCGACAAAGGGACACGTGACAGAGTCGTCACCGCGACCAAATTTCTCTCAACACACGAGAAGGACGATAATTATTTTCATTAAATAAAAACACGAAAAATATGACCCGGGAAAGATGTTCGAGGGCCCACCAACCAAACCAGAAAGTGAAAAGGAAGGAACTCACGGTGTTTCTTCCCATTTTCGCGACACGTCCTCTCTGCTCGATACTTCACGAGAATCTCCTCGAGATCAAGAGCGTTACGCGTAACGAGGATTTTGTCTCCCGCCCCTCTCTTAATTTTCCAAATATCCCCGAAAGTTCCACAGGTCCGGCGCAATTAATAAATTGGTCCGAGCGTGAGACAGGGTCCCAATACGGGTTCGAAAATCGGGAAATTTTGCAGATTCATTGTCGATGCATTTTTACCCCTAGCTCGACCATTACATTTTTACGCGATAATACGGACCGTGGAGTTCGCATTAATTCCGGGACATTCGCGAGAATGATGCGATGATCGCCGTTCGATGATTGACGACGGGAGAATCCGGCGGGTACGACGGCCCTGACGTAACGATAGCAAAACGAACAAGTCCTCGTTGCCAACGAATATTTTCCAAATCTCGAATGTTCTCGAGCCTTCCGTGAGATTTCCGTTGCCTCGTCCTTGTGTTGACAACAGAATTCGAAATCCTTTCTCTCTCTATCTTTCCCGGGATCGCTCGACATGAAAATAATATATTCCCGAACGCCAATTAATAAATGATTAACAAAATTATCGCCTTAGACAAGCCCTGTGAGACAATCGTGTGGCCGAAGTACCGAGCAGAATACCGGGAAGCCGTTCTCTTTTCGATACCTGTGTTTTAGTGACGGTCAAAATAAAAAACCGTCACAATATATATAATATATATATATATATATATATTTATATATTTTTTTTTTTTTTTGATATTTCATTTCGCTGGAGGCTCGCGCGTGCTAATGGTTCAGGTGTCGGCGGCCATTTTGTCGGCGGCCATGTTGTCGGCTAGTGGGCGACGTACGGCTTAATGCGGTCAACGTGTACTCGCATCGTGCGTCGTCCGCGGTTGATAATATAGTTCACGGCTGATTCCTTGCTCTGAACGGTGTAGGGCCCCGTCCATTTGGGGTTCAGCTTGGCTAATCTGCCTCGCCGCATCGTGGGATCATGCAGGAGGACTTTGTCGCCTACGCGGTACTCTGGGTTACCGGCGGCTTTGTCCCTGCACTTTATCTTTTCTTTTCCCGTAATTAATTGTTCTTTTGCGACTTGCCAAGTCGCTCGCAGCCGTTCCCGTAATTCGGCGACGTAATCGTCGTACGTATATGTTGTACGCGGGGGCTGTTTTAGGGCTGTCGGTAAATCCGCTCGTTTGCCGAAAACGAGTTCGTAGGGGGAGTATTTGGTCGCGGTGTGGGGGGTGGTATTGTACGTAAACATAGCGTACGGTAGCCACTCATCCCAATCCGCTTGGTCTTCTTGTATGAAGTTTTTCAAATATTCCGCTAATGTACGGTGAGACCTTTCGAGGGCTCCGTTTGATTGCGGGTGATAAGCCGTTGTTTGAATCTTTTTTATCTGTAGGAGTTTGCACATTTCTTTAAACAGGTCACTGAGGAAATTTGTCCCTTGATCCGATAGAATTGTTCGCGGGGTCCCGAATTTACAAATGATTTCGGTAATTAGACCCTTTGCGACTTCCTTTGCCTCCTGATTTTTTAAAGGTACGGCGGCGCTGTATTTTGTAAGCGCGTCTTGGAAAGTAAGGATGTATTTATTTCCTCTCTTTGTTTCTGGTAACGGTCCTACAATATCTACTGCACATTTTTCAAACGCTTGGTCAGGGGTGTCGGTAATTACCATGGGTGCATCTTTCGTTCGCGTTAATTTATTCCGCTGACACTTATCGCATGCAGATACGTATTCTTGTATCTCTTTTACCATTCCAGGCCACGTGTATTTTTCTCTTATTCTTTCTGTCATTCTTTTTATCCCTGGGTGTCCGCCGAGTGGAGCGTCGTGATATTCTTTTAATATTATCTTTCTCTCCGTCTCGCTCGGGCACGTTCGTTCTATGCTGGAGTCAGGTGTCTCGGTTTCGCTCTCACTCTCTCTTTCGCCCGTCTCCGGAGATGCATTTTTTGCTGACAGCTGTTTTTTCTGTTTGTTTTCGCTCTGTCCTTCTTTGCGATCGCTCTGTTCTTTCGTGACGTCTTGGGGGGCGGAGCCTGTAGCGCATGATGGCCGCGGTCCCGCGGCCTTGCGCGGCCTTCCCCGTCCTCGCTTCTCGGTCGAGTCGCGTTGCTCGGCCTGAGTCAGCATTATTTCATAAATTCTGCTGAGTGCATCCGCGTTTGTATTCTTTTTTCCAGCTTTATACTGGATCTCGTATGTATACTCTTCCAGTTTAATTCTCCATCGCATCAACCTGGAACCTGGGTCTTTTACGTTAAAAAGCCAGGTGAGGGGTTTGTGATCGGTGACGATAATGAATTTCGTACCATAAATATATGGGCGAAATTGTATGACTGCCCAAACGATGGCTAACATTTCCCTTTCCGTTGTGGAATAATTCCTTTCCGCTTTATTTAGGGTTCGGCTGGCATAACAAATAGGTAAATCTTCTCCTATTTTTCCTTGTGACAAAATTGCTCCGATTGCTTTATCCGAAGCGTCCGTGGTAATTACGAACGGCTTGGTGAAGTCTGGATATTGGAGAATCGGTGCTGTGCTCAGCGTTTCTTGGAGTTGCTCGAATGCTTGTTGTGCGCTCTCTGTCCACTCGAATTTTTTCTCCTTTTTTATGAGTTCTGTGAGTGGTTTGGCTAATTTTGAGAAATCCTGTATGAATTTTCGATAGTAGCCTGCAAGACCCAAAAATGATTGTACTTCCTTGACGTTTTTTGGGGTTGGGAATGATTTTACAGCTTTTATTTTTTCAGGATCGGGTTTCACTCCCACTTCGGTGATGACGTGACCCAAATATTGCGTTTCTTTTCGCAGAAAATGGCATTTTTTCGGTTAAACTTTTAGGTTGGCTTCTCGTAGCCTGTCGAATACTTCTCGTAGTCGATCGTTGTGTTCTCCGAAGGATGATCCGTGGATAACGATGTCGTCGAGGTAGACGTAGCATTTTAATCCCTGTAGTCCGGCCAAAACCGCGTCCATCAGTCGTTGGAACGTCGGTGGGGCATTTTTGAGTAGGAAAGGCATGCGGTTATATTCGTAGTGTCCCATGGGCGTCGAGAAGGCTGTTTTTTGTTTATCCTCCTTGGCCATCTGAATTTGGTGAAAACCAGAGGCGAGGTCGAGCGTGGTGAAATATTTTGCCCGACCCAATTGATCTAAAATTTCGGAAATGTTGGGGAGAGGGTATGAATCTCCCTCTGTGACTTCGTTTAATTTCCGAAAATCCACTACGACCCGTTTGCGAATGTTGCCTTCGGCGTCGGCCTTTTTTGGAACGACCAGTAACGGCGCATTCCATGGACTTTTGCTCGGACGTATGATTCCGTCTTTGAGCATTTCTTTTGCCTGTGTCATCACTTCGGTCTTGTGCGTTTCGGGTAACCGATATGGCCGTATGTTTACCGGCACGGTGCCTTCCCGTGTATGTATACGGTGTTTCACAAGATCTGTTGTCCCTAGTATTTCTCCCTCGAGATGAAATACGTCGGAATATTCGTTGCTAAATTCCCTTAGGAATTTTTCTTCCTCCGGGTTGAGATGTGCCTGACTTCCCAATTCCTTCCAGAGTTTTTCCTGTCTTTCCTGTCTGCTTATTGCTTGATTTCAGGAGTTTTTTCTTCCGGTTTGGTTTCCGGCTTCGACTCGTTTGGGAACTCTTCGATTCCCACGGTGGGCCGGTTTATTTCGACCTCTTCTTCCAGGGAGTTCCTCAGGACAATGGGGCATGCGAGTCCTGTTGTGGCGGTATTTCCGCCCATAGTGATGCCTGGAGATATTTCTGCGGCGATTACGCAGCCTACTTTTCGTTGCTTGGTTTTGGCGTAGTGTACGCTCTCGGAACGGGCTGGTAATTTCAGTTTTCCGTTTCCGTTGATTAATGGCTCGGTGTGTCCGTAAATTTTTATTGAACGGCCACCGAGTATGTCCACGTTGTGCCTTTTTATGAAGTCCATGCCCAGGATTCCGTCGGTGTTGATTCCGATCGCGTCATCGATGACGAAGAATCCGTGGCGCATGTTTACTGCTGGCGTTTCCAACACCAGGTCCACTTTACATATTGCGTGGAAAACGTTTCCTCCGACCCCTTTCAGCTCGATTGTCTCGTTGTATGCTTTGGTGTCGGGAAAGATTGCACTTTTTTTTATCAAACAGCATTGTGATCCTGTATCGCCTTTGAGGGTGAGAACTTTCTCTTTTGCCTGCAGTGATGCGATGTAAAAATCGGTCGCCGAATCCTCGGGATTTATGGCGCATATTAGACGGTGAATTCCTGGCCAGCCTCGATGGAGTTGACCGTGAATGACCCTACTGTAGGTTTCTGGTCGTTCGACGTTTCACCTGTCGTATTGCGGGAACCATTGTTGTTTCCGTTGTTGTTTCCGTTGTTGTTTCGGTTGTTGTTACGGTTGTTGTTGTAACGGTTGTTGTTGTTACGGTTATAGTTGTTACGGTTATAGTTGTTATTTCCGGTTCGTCCGTTGAAATTTCCACGGTTTCTTCCAGAATTTCCCTGCTGGGAGTTATTTTGGCTCTGTCCAGAACCGTTTTGGCCCTGGTTTCGTTGCCTAAGCCTACTGCGACATTCCTTCCAATGATGGCCTGATTTTTTGCAGTAGGTACAGGTTATTACTCCTATGTTACCTGTGGGAACGGGTAAATTGCTTCGTCCGTTTGGCGAATTTGGGCTTCGGCAGTCTTTGGCCGAATGTCCGGGTTTTTTGCACTTTTGGCAAAATTCTTGACGCCTCTCGGGGTGCGTCTGTTTTGCTACAGATTCGTAGCCTTGCAGGACTGTTTCTTCGTTTTGGGCCCCTTTTATTGCTGCGGTTAAATCTGGGTACCCTTTAGCTTTCACGAGGATTTGGTACTCCCTTTTGAGACCTCGTTCGAAATTGGATAACGCTAATTTTTTCACGTAGCGTTCTACCGCGAGTTTTTCTACTATAGAAGATTCGGATTCTATGCTCGCTTCTATCAGTTCCATTGTAAGGATTTGTAGTCTTTTCCCAAAGTCGGCTATGCTTTCGTTGTGATTTTGTTTGCACGTAAGCATCTCTACTTGTAGAGCTTCTACGGTTCGTTTCGCCCCATATCATTCCGTTAAGTGTTGTCTAAATGCTTCGAATGATTCTATCGTTTTGTACGGAACGTCTTCCCGTGCGTCGTCAGTCAGTTTTGTCGCTAGTACGAGTTTCAGAAGGGTGGTTTTGTCGCAATCGTCTACTAAGCTGTGGGCTAGTTCGTACGCGTCAAGTAAACCTTTCGCGCGTCTGGGGTTTTCGCCATCAAATATGGGAATAATTGCTCGTGCTTCGCTTAGGGACATTCCTCCTCTTGCCCTTCTTGGAGGGGTTTGAAGGACACCATGTTGACCGCTTCCACCCGCGCCACCGGCGTGCGTATCTTCTAGATTTACGGTTTCTGGTATATTGACGTTATGCGGGATAATAGACAAAGAAAGCTCTGGCAAATCTGTTCTATTGAAGCTATCGGTTTCTTCCGCGTCTCGAAAGGATTCTTCCGAGTCGAAAGACCGATTTAAAGTATCTGTGCTTCGATTACGTTTGATCTTTTTGACTGACGGGGAATTTTCTTTCTTGGGGGAACGCGTAAAAGTGAGGTTTCGATTGAAAATTGAGTCTAGGGATCGAGATAATGAGCGCGCGCCTGGTAGTTTTAGACGGTTTACAAGCTCGTCGTTGGACATGCGTTATAGTTCGCTCGCTATTTTCGCGACTGGTTTTGGCGGGTTATAGGAGAAATTGTTCCGTCACTTACAGTATGATGGTCTGGTAGATCTGCATGCTGCTGCTGCTGATCGATCCGCTAGCTGGCTTCCTCTCGAAGCTGGTGAATCTGCTTGGCTCGATTGGTCCGCTCTTCGGGTTGACGGTTGTCGTTCTCCGGGTGTCGAGTTTGAACAGCTTTGGGCGCCCGTTGTCCTTGTTCGGCTGGTCCTCGGATACTTGACTGATGTCGTCCTTCTGGCGTTGTGTGAAACTCTTCTTTTCACCTCAGAGTTGTAGTCGAGTTCTTGAGTTGTGGCAATCCCACCGCTGCCACCAATGTTGTGCCCGTGCAAATCGTCACGTGGGGACGAGTTTGGTTGGGACTGATTTATTCGGGATATTGCCAAGGTTGAGTTAATCTCCAACTCAATACTTTCAGTTTTAACTCTAAGTTTATTAAAGATAGTTCGTTACAATCGGGTTAATTGCCTCGAGACCAATGACGCGATAATAATCTGATGTTTCGGTGTCTGATCGCAGAGTGCTCGATTTGGGCGTTGCTTTCCCTTTTTATAAAGTTAGGGGTTAACAATTATTTGTGGAGGTGGTAATGATAAGTGGTGGGCAATCGATCGTCCGATGCCTTGGGGTTATTGTACAGGTAGATCGGGACGGTCGATGCTGAGTTTGATCGTCAGCGTTTTGATATGGCCTCGAAGTTGGAGCGAAGTCTATTCAACTTGCTGAGGGATGCGCTTTTGAAACGGCGCGTGCACGACAGGTCAACTTCCTGTTGCTGGCGATTAATGTCTTGATTTTTATGGAATTGGTTGCTATGCGGGCGCAACAGAAGAAATACATGAAGATTGCTGTAGAATTTACAACAAAACTTGAACGGATTTCGATAAAAATTTAAAATTTTTGGGACTATCGACTTCTAAATTGAAGAAAACACACAGGTAAATTATAAATCTTTATGTACGTTGAACGCCGTGACCACACGGTTCGCTTCATTCGCTTGTCAACGAAGTCGACGTCTTTATGATTCTTATCAACTACGTCGACGCCTTTGTAGTTTTCTACAATTACGACATCGACGATAACATGGTTTTTGTTTACATCGTCAACGAATCCATGATTTTCGTCGTTAAGGTCAACGGATCGATGATTTTGTCAACGAAGTCGACGTCTTTATGATTCTTGTCAACTACGTCGACGCCTTTGTAGTTTTCTACAATTATGACATCGACGATAACATGGTTTTTGTTGACATCGTCAACGAATCCATGATTTCCATCGATAAGGTCAACGGATCGATGATTTTGTCGACAACGTCGACGTTTATGATTCTTGTCAACTACGTCGACGCCTTTGTAGCTTTCGACAACTACGACATCGACGATAACATGGTTTTTGTTGACATCGTCAACGAATCCATGATTTTCGTCGTTAAGGTCAACGGATCGATGATTTTGTCAACGAAGTCGACGTCTTTATGATTCTTGTCAACTACGTCGACGCCTTTGTATTACGACATCGACGATAACATGGTTTTTGTTGACATCGTCAACGAATCCATGATTTCCGTCGATATTGTCGACGACGTCGACGTCTTTATGATTCTTGTCAACTACGTCGACGCCTTTGTAGTTTCGACAACTACGACATCGACGATAACATGGTTTTCGTTGACATAGTCGAAGATCGTCACATTATCTCAATAATGATTTTTTTCGTTCTTACCTGAAATTTTGTTACATCACAGTAACTATTTAATTATTTTTTCAACAATGATTTTGCTCGTTAATTTTTTTTTTTTTTTTTTAAATATTAATATAGTATTTTAACTATGGGTCCATTTTACTACAGGCTATCACAATATCAGAGTCGGAAAACATTGAAATCTATACATTGGAATTGTAGAAATCTCATTTTTCATATTGTTCTTCAATTCATTAAAATGCCAAAATTAAAGCGAAAAAGTGCAATTATGAAAAAGAATTCAGATAAAAATGAAAAGCGTGAATTACGATCTGGCGAAATATATAAAGAAAAAGAACGAGTAAATAAACAAAAAAATATTGAAAAAAAAAGATATATAAATGTGATCATTCAGAGTCTGATGAAGATGAGATAGGCAAAAAGATTGAACAAAAAAATATTGATGAAGTCAATAAAGAGCAACGGCAGAAAATGGCAAAAATAAGAGAAAACAAGGTATACAGGGAAGAAGAAAATATAAAAAATATTGAAAGATTAATAAAGATGCGAAACGATCCTGTATACAGAAGACAAGAAAAGGAAAAGAATATTCAAAGAATGATGGCAACACGTCAAGATCATTGTTACAGAAAAAATGAAAGAGATAGAAATATACAAAGAATGACGGAAACACGTCAAGATCCATTTTACAGAGAAATAGAAAGAGATAAAAATTCACAAAGAATGACGGAAACACGTCAAGATCATTCTTACAGAGAAATAGAAAGAGATAAAAATTCACAAAGAATGACGGAAACACGTCAAGATCATTCTTACCGAGAAACAGAAAGAGATAGAAATCTACAAAGAATGACGCAAATACGTCAAGATCCTTCTTACAGAGAAAGAGAAAGAGATAGAAATCTACAAATAATGACGGAAACACGTCAAGATCCTTTGTACACAGAAATTGAAAACGAGATGAATCGAAAACGAATGAGAGAAATATGAGAAAAACCGTTATACAAAGAATTGGAACAAGAAGCAAATATAAAAAGAATGCGAGTAACAAGGAAAAATATAAATTATTGCATTACTGAAAATCAAAATAATATTCATCGAAATAACATAATGCGCACTAATCAAGAATACAAATCTTTAGAATATCAATGTAATATGATACGGAAAAAGAAAATGCGAGAAGATCAAGATTTTATAATCGACGAAAGAAAACGTGACAGAGAACGTAAGCGATCATTAAGGCTGGATGATTTTTTTAAATTTCGAGAAAACTACCACAATATGGTACATAAAATGATAAACAATGGAACTGAAGATACTGAATATTATAAGAATAAATTGATAATCGATTTTATAAATAATAGAAAACTGGGGCCCGATATAATATGTGTGTGTTGTGACAATTTATTTTTCTTAAAATTGGTGGAACGTTTTAGTAACGACAAAATACGAAATAAGTTCAGTGGTTCAAATATGACCATAAATAAGTTCATGAATAAAATCGTGAATAATTCATCAGAATTTGTCTGTAAGACATGTAAAAAATACATCATGTTGGGAGACGTTCCAAAAACAGCATCAAATGCTGATTTAAAATTCGCAAACGTGCCAAAAATTGTAACCAGCTTGACGAATATTGAAGAGCGTATGGTATCACCATATATTCCATTTATGCAAATAAAAGCATTGCAACCTTACGCCATTCATCCTCAATTGTCATTGAAAGGAAGTATAGTTAACATCCCGGTCGAAATTAACGAAATGATAAGTGTCTTACCACGCAATTTCGATGAAATGTCGACAATACAAATAAAACTCAAGCGGCATATGGAACACAAGTCTGATTATATGTACAAAACAATAAAACCAGCTAAAATTTGTGAAGCTTTGGAATACCTACGACATACACCGTTGTATTTAAAACACAAAGTGAACATCGACAACAATTTTTTTACTAAATATGAAAAAAATTTCAACGAAGAATTACCATTTGTCGTCGATGATACTGATAAGTTTGATATTGATAACTTAACAAAAATGTATAGTAATCCAGAAGAAGAAAAAGACAACGAAAAATCAGATTCTGAAGAGTCGCGTTCTTTTGAACCCATTGACGAAGTCCTTATAATCGATAGAAACAAAGAGGTATCTGAAAATATTCAAATAATCGCTCCTGGACAAAACAAAACCCCAGTTCCTTGGCACTTAATGGAACATATAGATGAACTATGCTTTCCGAAAATTTTTGGTGGCGAAATCTTTGATAAAAATCATAAGTTAACATACTCGGAACGAATTAAATTCGAATCCAGAAACAAAGATCGAAGATCGTGTGGACCAACACGATTACTATTTATGGCCAAACAAAAATTAGAAAAATCAGTCATGTCAAATATAAATATTTGCTTAAGACGAGTAAATAAAAATGAGAATTTGACAGTGGAACAAATTAAAGACGGTAATTTTTTGAATGATTCTATTCGTCACGACGATGGTTTCAGATTTTTAAAACAAGTTAGATCGTCACCGTCATATTGGGAAGATAAAAAAAAGCATTTACTTGGCATGATCAGGCGATGCGGAATTCCAACATTCTTCATTACGCTTTCTGCATCAGAGCATAGAAATTCAGATTTATTGAAAATTTTGTTTCAAATAAGATACAATAAAAATATTACCACATATGAAGCGATAAATTTGGACATATGCGAAAAAAATAAGTTGATAAGAGAAGATCTTGTTACATGTGTCAGATACATAGAAGAAAGATTTAAACAAATAATGTATATACTAGAGAACAGACATGGTCCATTCGGCGAAAATTATATTGTCGATTCATTTCAAAGAAGAGAATTCCAAGCAAGAGGTTCAGTTCACACGCATAATCTTGTATACTGCAAAGATGCTCCAGTTTATGATGAAGAATGCAAGGACTCGAATAAACAATTAATACAATGGATAGATGAACACATTTCATGTGCGTACGATCATAAAAATCCATTGATTCGATTGCAAATGCATAAACACAAGCCAACATGCTACAAAGGAAGAAAAAATAAAGTTTCGTGTCGGTTCAACATTCAAATGTATGTGATGAGAGAGACAATGATTCTCAAACCATTGGACAAAAATGAACGTACTAAAGATGACAAAATGAATATTAAAAAAATCAAAGATCTTATGCTTGAGTTTTTCCATACAAACAAACTTGTATCTTTTGAAGATATATTAATACGGTTAGGAATGGTGGAATGTGATTACATTCGTACTATTAGAAGTACGTTATCAAGAACTAAAATATTCTTAAGAAGACAAAGCAATGAAGTGGCCATAAATGCATACAATAACACAATATTAACTCTTCTCGAGTCAAATATGGATATCCAATTTCTTTTAGATCCATATAGTTGTGCTTCGTACATGATCAATTATGTCACTAAAGTAGATGCAGGATTATCGCGACTGCTGCGAGAAGCAGCCAAAGATGTTAAAAATGGAAATTTGAGTATACGACAAAAATTTAGAAATATTGCCAACGTTTTTATAAACGGTAATACACTGTCTGCGCAAGAAGCGGTTTATCACGTTCTTGGGTTACCACTTACAATGTGTAGTAGAGCTGTTGTCTATATTAATACTGCTCCTCAAAAAGAACGTGTTCGTATGTTGAAAAATTTTAAAGATTTAAACAGCATGAATGACGATTCTACAGATATATACTACAAAAATGTTATTGAAAAATATGAAAACCGAAGTCATCAACTGATCGATGTTTGTCTAGCTGATTTTGCGGCAAATTACGAAATCAAAAATTATAAACTTACAACCGAAAATGATGACGAATATGATGAGGAAAGTGAAATTAGAAAAAGAGAAAAAAATAAAATTATCAGATTCCGTCGTTATAAATTAGCAGAAGACCGATTGAACTATTTCAGAGAACAAATTCTACTCTTTTTCCCATTTAAAAATGAAATGGTAGATGTAGAGACTCAAGACTGCGAAACGCTTTATCAGGCAAACATTCGTACAATTGAAGAAAACCGGAAAAACTTCTCTGTAATAGGTGATGCAGAAATTGAAAATGCATTGGCTGAAGCACAAGATGACCAACAAGATATCGAAGATGAAGAAGTGGAATCGTTTATCAATACTAAAATTTCGAAAGATCAGGAAATAGATATATTTGGTCAAAGCGGTATAGAAAATTACTCGAAGAATAATAAAAGAAAAATAAGTAGTCCACCAAAGATAACAAAAGATGAAATGATGAACTCACTCCGTAAATTGAATGACAAACAAAGAGAAATCGTGATGCATATTTACAATTGTTTTAAAACTAGAAATTTGCCAATTCAATTGTGCATGAGTGGATCAGCTGGTGTCGGAAAAAGCACAGTAATTAATACTATTTATCAATTACTCATGAATCTATTCGATGAATCACCCGGAGAAAAAAACAGTTCAATCAAAATATTATTATGTGCACCTTCAGGAAAAGCAGCTTTTTTAATTGGAGGCGTTACATTACATACTGCTTTTGCTTTACCAATAACACAATACGGTGGGCAGATGCCCGAACTATCAGCTAACGTAGCAAATACTATTAGAGAAAATTTATTCGAATTAAAATTATTAATTATTGATGAAATATCAATGGTGGGTAGTACTATGTTCAGCCGTATCGATACAAGATTAAGGCAAATAATGGGACGTGATAGAAGTTTCGGTGGAGTATCTGTCCTTGTAGTCGGTGACCTTTATCAATTACCACCGGTTATGGATACTCCGATATACCTCGCACCAAAATCTTCAATGTTAAGTATCTTTTCTGGAAATGTTTTATGGGAAGAATTTCAATTTTTTGAGTTGACGGAAATAATGAGACAAAAAGAAGACAAAAGGTTCATAGACGCTCTCAACAACCTTGCAAGAGGAATAATGTCTGAAAGTGACGTTACATTAATTTGATCAAGGGAAACTGATGAAAAACACGTGCCAAACGACACAATAAGATTATACTATGATAATTGTGCAGTTGACAGATACAACAAATTGAAAATTGAATTAAAAGACGGCATAGCTTATACATCAAAAGCAAAAGATTCAATTTTAAGAAAAGTAAGTAGCAAAACGAGTAATAAGTTACTTACATCATTGAAAAATAAAAAGAGAACTGAATGTGGTGGTTTGGCTCACAAAATTACTTTGAAAATTGGAATCAATTATATGATTACTAATAATATAGACGTGAGTGATGGCTTAGTTAATGGCGCTTGTGGTAATTTAAAACACATAACGTTTCAACCTGGCACAGAAGAACCAATAAAAATATGGCTAGACTTTAACAATGATACTGTTGGTATCAAACAACGCAGACCATTTCTAAAGTATATGAATGAAAATTCAATTGAAACGCAATTGGTTCCGATATCACTAATTCCTATCGTATTAAACACAAATGAAAGAATGGGATACCAGATTGTGAGACAACAATTTCCAATAACACCTGCTGAAGCTTTAACAGTACATAAAAGTCAAGGGCAAACTTATGAAAAAGTGTGTATAGATCTGAGAAACAATTCACACATGATAAGGTCAATACTTTATGTAGCTATCAGTAGAGTGACAAAATTGTCGGGATTGTACATTCTCGGTACTTTTAAACCACCGAAAAAACCATCTTCAGATAATCCATTGGAGTTAGAAATGAAACGTTTGAAAAGTGAAAGATCCTTAAAATTATCATATACGAAAGTTTTAAAAGGGGATAAATTGAAAATTATCTATCAGAATGTAAGATCGTTAAAAAAAAATATAATTAATATCACCTGTGATAAATGGTATAGACAAGCGGATTTGTTGATTTTTTCAGAAACACAAACCATCTCAACGGATAATTTGATGATTGATGGATTTGTTATCATCTTCCGTTCAGATAATTACACTAATCGTTCAGCAAAAGGAATAATATGTTTTATCAGAAAACAATTGCACGCATCAATTTGTGGTCATATAAGAAAAGATGAAACGATAAATGGACAGCATCATCATATTGACTTGATTCACGTTCATGCAAATGAGGTAGAAATTATTACTGGAAACAAGTCTCCATCAGTAAATAGAACTGTGTTTACACGCGAATTGGATAACATTTTAAAAGGAGTATCGGGAAGAGAAAAAATTATCATAGGTGATTTTAATTGTGATTCATACAATGAAGGGGGATTTTTAGAAAAATATTTAAATAACTTAAATTTTAAACGAGCAATTTTGCCGGAAATATCGACCACAAATATGAATACACAAATAGATGTTATATTCGTATCAAATGTAATGTTGAACTATACTGCTGGAGCTTACGAAACATATTTTTCAGATCATAAACCTATATTTATTGGATTAAATATGGTAAATGACACAGAAACGAGTGTCATCAATTGGGAAATTCTTCCAGAAGATCATTTAGAAAAAGAATCTCGGACTATTATAGAAGATGATTTCAATAAATTATATAATCAAAATAACATTGACGGAATCAGAAATAATGATGAAGAGTGCTTAATAATCAACGATAACATTAATGATCAAGATACATCAATAATGACAACTTCTCGTAAAAAAAGTCACAACGAAAGTGAGACAACGAATGAAGCATTCGCATCAATAGAACCCCGAACCGTAGAAGAAAACGTTTTAGAAACAGATTCGTGGCTCGATGACCGACCATTGAATATAATTTTGAATTTAAGGTGAAGGAGCAGTCACCTCGAATTTTCGAAATAAAAATTCTCCGTTGTCGTTTGACTAATCAGAAAAAGGCTCTGTCAGCGGACGCGGGACGATGGCAAAAATCCGCTGACATGGGCTTTTTTTGATTAGTAGAACCGTATCGATAATATTGAATTTCGAAAATTGCAGCTATCTCTCTCGCACTCACGTGGCGAGAAAGCAACTGCTCCATCACCTTAATACGAAATAATACCGCCTTCACACCACTAGATGTACTTTTTATTCAAGGTTTACATTGGGTGAATCCAATATTTACTCCCGATCTTCAAATTGTCGGAGGTCAGTTAACCGGTGGACACTGGCATTGTATCTACTATGATGGCGTTAAATTGCATATATATGATAGTTTATACTGGGAAACACACACATATAATAATCTTGCAATGATCGAACGAACGTACATCAAAAGGCGATATCCTAATCTGACAACGAATAATATTAAATTTGAAAAAGTTACTAAACAACCTGATTTTAGCTCTTGTGGCTTATATTCAGCAGCATTTGCTGTCTCTATAGCTTTTGGACATGATCCATCTAATATAAAATATTCAACAGATACCCAACAAATGCGTAGGCACTGTATGAGAATTATTAATGAAAATGTGTTGTTACCATTTCCAGAAGAATAAAAAATATTTCTTCTATATTTATAGTATCGATACTATATATCTATACTAATATCATAAATGCAAAAGTATGATTGTCTTGACTACTAGACGACTAATTTTTCTTATGGATTTTAACGAAGAGATGAATTGAAGTTCATTGTTTCCTTGTACATAAAAAAAACGCTGCAAATTGAAATTTGAAAATTGCTTCCTCAAGATGCTCAAGATGCACGGTACTCAAGATGCACGATGCTCAAATTTTTTTAACAAAGAGATTAATTGAAGTTCCAAAAAGAAGATAGAGAAGATACATTATTTCATTGTACATAAAAAAAGGCTGCAACTTGATTTTAACGAAGAGATGAATTGAAGTTCATTGTTTCTTTGTACATAAAAAAAACGCTGCAAATTGAAATTTGCAAATTGCTTCCTCAAGATGCTCAAGATGCACGATGCTCAATTTTTATAGATTTTAATAAAGACAGTAATTGAAGTTCCAAAAAGAAGATAGAGAACACACATTATTTCATTGTAAATAAAAAAAGGCTGCAAATTGAAATTTGCAAATTGCTTCCTCAAGATGCTCAAGATGCACGGTGCTCAGGATGCATGGTACTCAAGATGCACGGTCCTCATGATGCACGGTACTCAAGATGCACGATGCTCAAGATGCACGATGCTCAAAGCTTCCTCTATGAGGTGCTATATTTTTCATTTTGGCTTCCTCTCACTACGCAAGCACCTTAAATTTATCAGACTGTACTTTGTGAAAAAAATTATTAAAAAAAAAAATTATTGATGAACTTTATACCGTAATATTTATCAAAAGACAAAAATTAATTCTTATTGTTATAAGTGGTAGTAATTTTTTTTTTTTATGAGATGCGTGTTGGTTTACCTTCTCGTGGTGCATCTCGAAAACAAAGGTGTTTAACATAATGTATGAATATTCTCAACAGATTCATCAGGAGCCCGTATTCACAGTCGGTTTTCAAATATAAGCCCGTTTTTTAAAACTCTATTTGTAAAATATAATATAACACTCTATACGTCGATGCAAAGGCGACTTAAAAACGGACGTGTATTTGAAACCGACTACGAATCCGAGCCATGAAGAAAGTGTGAGTAACCACAAACTTTTTTTTTATTTTTAAAATCATCAAAGAAGTTTGCGGTTCCCATAAAATGCTGTGAAATTCGTAATTCATTGAAATAATGTTAAAAAAATGCAAAGATTCAAGAAGTTGTAAAAATTAACATCTGTTCGAAACAGATTTCAATTTCAGTTTTTTTTCAACTTTACAGGATAAGAATAAGAATATACACAGACACACGCAAAAGAAAACTTGTATTATAAATATTATTTTTCAAAGTTGTATGACATTTTAAGCACGTTCACATGAAACCAGAAGACATTCAACAATATGAAAAATATTGAAATATGAATTATAGCAATGTTGTTTAGATAATATATAAATACCTACTATGGTATTTATATTAACTTTGCTTGGACAGTTCAGATCAGAGATCCTATCTTCTTGCACATATTGTCACATATGCTTATTGGGAATGTTCATAGTTATTTTATGAACATATTTGGCTAAAAACCAACTAAAAAAAATATATATATAACGATATTTTTTTATATATAATGATAATTTTACGTAATGAACCTTTTCGAAATTAAATTATAGTACAAATTAAAAAAAAAAATCGAGCTGATATAGATTTTGCAAATTTCGAAAAGTGATACGTCGATTAATAAGTGCAAATTTTATTTAATTTGAAATTTACAAATGGCTTCCTCAAGATTGAGAACGATGCTCAAAGCTTCCTCTGTGAGGAAGCCAAAATGAAAAATATAGCACCTCATAGAGGAAGCTTTGAGCATCGTGCATCTTGAGCATCGTGCATCTTGAGTACCGTGCATCATGAGCACCGTGCATCTTGAGTACCATGCATCCTGAGCACCGTGCATCTTGAGCATCTTGAGGAAGCAATTTGCAAATTTTTGATAAACGTACGCTACGAACGGTACACGAGGCCCGTGCCCGAGACGTGATTCGAGGGTGAGCTTTACT
Organism: Hyposoter dolosus; assembly: GCA_963921915.1. NCBI lineage: Eukaryota > Metazoa > Arthropoda > Insecta > Hymenoptera > Ichneumonidae > Hyposoter > Hyposoter dolosus. The sequence goes on from OY998134.1 coordinate 1,892,496, forward strand.
GGCGAGTTTGAACGACCGGTGTTGTCGCCACCGAATACGTTCACTCCTAAATTGGCGCGACAGCGTGTCGTGTGCAATTGTTGCGCAAGGGACTCCGTAATAAAGGTATGGGAGGATCCTTGATCGAGTAGAGCTCTGGTCTTTACCACTCGGTCCTCTTTTGTACGTAAGCGAACCCACGCGGTCGCTAGCAGAACGGCAGATGGAACTGTTTGATTAATTACGGAGACCGTAGATTGTTTTTTGTCGTCCTTTGGCGGCTGTGAACTTCCGCCTGGATTTTTTGTTAATTTTACATGGGAAGAAAATGCATTCTCCTCCGTAGACGTACTTGGAGCACTAACCTCTTGAGCTTCGGGTGTCTTGTCGTCTGATTCCGAATTGGTGGGGTACGTGCGGTGCAGAAGCGTGTGATGCGCTTTCCGACACTTTATGCATCTTTTTTCGCTTGGGCAATTTTGCGGAAAGTGCCCACCTCTGAGGCAGTTGAAACAAATGCGTGCGGTTTTTGCGATCTCGAAACGTTCGTCGATCGTTTTATTTTGCCACACAGTACAATATGCGAGTGGATGATTCTTCGAGCAACATACACAGTGTCTGGAGACAACTGTCGCGTGAACGTTTGCCTTCGGTTTGTTTTTGTTTCCTTGAGCTGTTCGCGTCTTGTCCTGACTGTTTACCTCACCGGGATTATGAGGTGTAATTCCCCGAATTCTCTCTGTCATAAATTCTTTCACGCCTGAATAGGTCGGAAGCACATTTGAAGCGCCTAGCCGAAGATTCCATTCCATACGCGTTCGCGGACTAAATTTTTGCGTGATAATATACACGAGTAAATCGTCCCAAGATGCTACAGGGCGCTTCAGGTTTTGCAGCGCGGCTAACGACGAGCTGACGACATCCCGTAGTTGTTTAAGCTCGGAAGCGTTTTCGCTTTTCGTTACTGGTGAATCCGCGAAGGCGTGGATATGCGAAAAAAGTAGGGCCCGCAGGTTGTCGTACTCTTCGACGAGTATATTCCAAGCTCCGTCGAAATTTGCGTCAGAAACTGTTACGTGTTCAATTAGTAACGCAGCTTCATCTGTGAGAAACGATTTGAGGTAATAGAGCTTTTGAGCCGGTGTAATCGAGTCATTTTTACCGACGAGCGCCTTAAAGGAATCGCGAAAACCCTCCCATTTTGCGGTAGTACCGTTAAATTTCGGGATGGTGACACGCGGTAAAGCGAAGGTCGAGGAATTTCCTGCTCCCTCTCCGCTCATTGTGGAGTTCGCGACTTTTGAGATTGAACCTGATGGTGTTACCTTTTCTTGGCTCGCCAATAGATCGAGGAGTACATCGGAAGCCTCTTCATAATCAACTTCTGCGTTGATAAACTCCGCATTTTTGAAATAATCGTCGTTGCGTTCTTCGCTCGTTACTGTTTGATGTAATCGCACGTTGAGCTCTACACATTTTTGCCACAGTTGTTGTAGCGTGTCGATGCGCGTACGCGTTTTATACGCGGAAAATTTATCTTTCCCGTTTTTACGGTAATTAGGAACGACTCTCTGAATTTGACCGATCGTGATTCGTTGCTCAATCAGTAAATCCTCCCACGACATTTTTGCGCGATTTTATTAACGCAACAAAAGTAATTCTTGACTCACTCTGCCCGAGGTTATCTCGGGATGAAAGAAACTTTATTTCTTTTAAGAAGCGTATTGGAGCGACAGAAGCGCACACACTCGCGAGCCTTTGTCCAAAAGATCGTACGCGTTCTTTTCGCCCAAGAAATTTTACGAAACTCGCGCACTTCCACTGGATATTCTTTAAGTATCCGGCTCGAAGGACCTTAATTAATATACACGATACTAATTAATATTATTTTTTTTGAGGGCTAGTTAGGAAAAAGAAGGGAGTAGACGCGTTTCGTTTTCTTTCTTGGATTCGAAACAGTTTTATTGGGTTGGTCTCGCGTTACAAAATTCAAGATTTTACCGAGGCTGTGGTTTTTGCGGGGTCCCAGCTAGACCCAGCGTTACACTCAAAATTACACGGACATGTGCGATGTTATCTGTTTCACAATTCGCCGTAGACTCATTTATTATTTGCGAAGTGTTAAGACTTGCACGTACCTGACGGCACGAGCTTTGTTTCCATCCGAGTCTCACGCTCTATTGCTCCTCTCAACAATTCTTTATAGTTGTTACCATGTAAGATAGCACGGAAAATATTTATATCTCTGGATTAGTGTACTCAACAATTTTTTGTTGAACAAAAATGAACGAAATTTGTCTTCTGCCCACATTTTCGGATTTTTTTTATCCAACAGATGGATAGAGTAAATGTCTACCAACTCGTAGAGTTTATTGACGAAACAGACATCGCAGGAAAAAAATCTATCGACTGCGTGCCAACAGGTTGGATCGAATTCGATCCAGGGCTTGGCAAATGTTTCACGAAATTTTTACCACCGCCGTACAACAACAACCGAATAAAAATGCTAAAAGAGCTGGTTTCGAAACAGTCGGATGCACCGAGTGATTGGAAGAAGTATCCCATCAACATCCGTGGAGCTGCTGGTAAGTTTGAGTTTTTAATTTTTATGAACAAATAGTGTCACCGGTATACTTGGAATTGAGCCACTGCGCCACGTCGAGGGCTTCAGTTTGACACCGGCCACGGAATTTTCTCTTCCTACTTTCAACGGCAGGGTGTCAGTGCGCACAAAGCTTTGCGAGGAAGCAGAAAGCTACCAATTTCAATTGGCATTTTCATGCGCCACAGAATTTTCTATTCCTGCGGTGTCAGTTTGACACCGTAGCAGCTACGGTAGCTTTCTCCTTCCTCGCAAAGGTACCAATTTCAACTGGCATTTCCATGCGCCGCAGAATTTTTTCTTCCTGCGGTGTCCGTTCGACACCGTAGCAGCTACAGTAGCTTTCTCTTTCCTCGCAAAGCTACCAATTTCAATTGGCATTTTCATGCGCCACAGAATTTTCTCTTCCTGCGGTGTCAGTTCGACACCGGGCAGTGGGACACCGTAGCAGCTATGGTGTCGAACTGACACCGGGCAGTGGGACACCTTCAATTTCAATGCCAAATGAAATTGGTAGCTTTCTGCTTCCTCGCAAAGTTTTGTGACAGTGGATTTTTTTTTCCTAAAAAAAAATTCGCTTTTTTCATGTCAAGAAAAAAAATCCAGACGTGTTTGCGTGTGTGTGTGCAAATTTCATTTCGCAGCTTTTTTGTTCCAGAGCATCAACATTTACCCTTTACATGCTATGAGTTCTGTTTATGAATTATTTATTATTATTAATTATTTGTTATTATGCGCATATGCAGCAACGTACGGAGAAGCAATGCGGAGATTGAAAAAATTGGAAGATCAAGAATACGCGTACTCAACAGGATGCGATGAGCCCGAAAAACGAGCCCAGTTCAGCACTAAAATGTTAGCTTCTAGAGCTCTCAAACTTTCTGATATTCCGTCGATGAAGGATTTCAAAACTCTACGTTTACGAAATTCCATGGATGGTAATTTTTAAATCAAAAGAATTTCTAACATATATTACAAATTTTTTTCTAAACTCTATCTATTTCTAAAATAAAAACGTCAAGTTATGTAGTTGGTTCTATCATGCCATGGTTATGAAGAATACAAAATTAACGTAATTATCCTTCACAAAAAAATAAAATGTTTGCTGATTTTCGAAATAAAATAGTTGGATTTTCATTGTAATTTTGTAAGATTTAAAATTTCTATTTATAAATTCGTATTTTTATTTGTATGTTTATTTGGAAATCTAAATTTTGTTTATGAATTTGCAAATAGAGGTTGTGACGTCGTCTAACGAAGCTGTCTCGTCCTCTTCGTCACCTACTAAAAAAAAGCCATTGAGAGAAACGAAAAAACAACTTGAGGTGAAGAAAAAAATGAATGAGCGAGAGCTTGTAAAATCAAAACATCCAGCACCGGAGCAATCGAAAAGATCTATGGGAAATCTCTCGAACAACAATTGTTCATCACAAATAGATCGGAACAACAAAAAGCTCTCTCGAGAACCAGGCAACCTTACTGATAACGGTAACATAACGAAGTATACGATTGGGATTGATTGAATATTATTGAATAAAAAATAAACGCAATTTGTTTTGCAAAAAAAAACATTGTTCAAAATAATAGTTATTCAATTTTTATCGACATTTTGTAAAAGAGTTTCTATTTTTATTTGTTACTTGGTATTTTTATTTGTATGTTAATTTGGGAATATAATTTTTGTTTGTAAATTTGAAAATAGAGATCCCGACGTCTTCTTGCGAATCCGTCTCGTCCTCTTCGTCCCCGGGACGTGCTCAAACAAAGTCGTTCAAAGAAACGAAAAAAACAACTTGAGGCGAAAAAAAAATGAATGTGCGAGAGCTTGCAAAATCAAAACATCCAGCGCCAGAGCAATCGAAAAAGTACAATAGTTCATCACAACTCGATCGAAACAACAAAAAGGTTGCTCAGGAAGAAAGGTCTCAGGAACAAGGCAACCTTGATGCTTACGGTAAGATATCGAAGTATACGATGGGTTTGATAAAATATTATGGAATAAAAAATTAAAGTCATTGGTTTTGAAAAAAAAACATTGTTCAAAATAATAGTTATTCGATTTTCATGGACATTTTGTGAGAGAGTTTCACATTTTATTTGTTACTTGGTATTTTTATGTGTATGTTCATTTATAAATCTAATTTTTGTCCGTAAATTTCTAAATAGCGATCGTGACGTCGCTTCCCGAATCCGTCTCGTCCTACTCGTCACCGGGAGCTGCTCAGAGAAAGCCATTCGAAAAAACCAATAAACAATCTGAGGTGAACAAAAAAATGAATCGGCTCGATCTTGCAAAATTAGAATGTCGTGTGCCAGAGCAATCTCGAAAAATTATGGAAAATCTCTCTAACGACAACTTTTCACCACCTAATCGAAATGATAAAAAGCTTGTTCGGGGAACAAGCTCTCAAAAACAAGGCAACCTTGATGATTACGGTATAACATTTTATTTTTAATATATTTAATATATTAATTTAATCAACTGGGCAATATATATTATTGAATCGAACTCATCGCATAAGTATGCGATGAGTGCGAAGTCGTTAACTAACGAATACAATTCGTTATTTAACGAATAGCAATATTGTATATCAAAAATAAAATGTTATAATTTCCAGACATGCGGTTACTTCTGAGAGAACTCAAAAACATCCGATATGATCAGAAAGAGATTTAAATGGTGCTAACCGAAATCCAGTCCAAACTTGGCACCGTGACGGGAATGAATAGCGGTCAGCCGATAGAAAGTTTCGAGAAAAAATAAAATCTTCATATCCCATTCACAGAATATGAGTTATTTGTTGTCTTTGACAACGAATTACTCTCAAACGAACAATGCCAAAAGGATTTTGTAAGTATAAAAAAATTAAATTGAAATATTTGGGTTAACGAGATTGGATTTTTCAAAAAGTTTAATGTGGTTTTATTCCAGATACAATCGATATGGTGTCACTTTGACGACAAGCGATCTCTCACCAAAAATATTGCTGTGATTCTCAAGAAGTACTTGACTCGGGATTTCGCTCTGCAATTCAATGCTCAGCGAAAAAAAGATGGGAAATTTCTTTTCAAAGATACGACGTTTTCAACCTGCCTTCTCGGTAAGATATTTCATCAGTAGTTTGTTAATCTGAAAACTTAAACGTAAGATTAGATAAAATCCACTTTTTCATAATTACAGATATGATCGAAAAAAAGTTATGAGCGGCACAATACCCCGGGTCACCGAAAATGAATATTCGTCCAACCTCGGCGTAGTTTTGACCAACGCCAAAGATTGGGGTATGGCGCGATCACGCAGCGTAAAAAAAACGCTGAACGATTAAATTCTACAAAACTGTCAGTACAACAAAAACGAAAAAAAAAACAAAGAAGCGATCGCGCAGCATCAAAAAAGCGATAAAACTCAACAAAAGTACATAAAATGTGATGTTAATTATAATAATTTCTAAAATTCCGAATGAATAAAATTTGTTATTTTTCCATAGTAATCAGGTTTCTTTCAATTTTCTATTCAACCCTAACCAGCGTACCCTATGGAGCGTCGAATGTTAAATTAGCTTTTTTATGAGCCAGCGTCTATATAAGAGCTATCTAGCACCGAGCTAGAACATCTCGCTAAGCGCTAGATTTCAAAGCGTTACATATCGAGCTAGCGGCGGGCTAGTTTCCCCTGCCAGCCGCTAGAAAGTAAACGGAAAAAATAGACCGTGGCTAGCTCGCACCGAGACCCATTTCTACACGGGTTGCCGCGGAATATCACGTGGCCCGGCAACAGCCTAGTTCGCGCCTAGAGCGTACTAGCGCTGGCTCGCGTGAGACCTGTTGCGGTGGTGGGGACAGTGCGAGAAGCGGGAACAACGAGATTTGTGGATTCCTTTGCAAATCAGTCTTCGACAAGTACCTGTCCGGAGTGGTGACATCTTACTCGACCGACTTCCGTTGCCTTGCTGCCTCTGTTGCCTTGCTACGGTATTACCTTTTGTTTCCGCTGCCTTGGTTGCTGTCGTCACCTGGACCACGAGTTTCTCGGTAAGCCCGTTCCGATCTCTCCATTTACCCGATTGTTTTATTCGGCATTTATATTGTATTGCGATCCCCGGAATGGCGAAATTTGTCGGCTATTCCGGGAGATTATTTCGTTAGGGTTTTTGTGTTCGCGGAAATAGTCCAGTCACCTTACAAGGAAAGTCTTTCCGCTGACCTCCTTCAATTTTGATGAAATTTAAATATGTTATTCTTCATCAAAATCTAAGAGACACGTATTTTTTTTTATCGGCGGAAAAACGTTTCTAAGGGGGGAAAATATCCCCTAAAGTTGAAACCTCCGAGGGGTAGTTTTCAGGGTTCGCCTATTTTCACTCGAGATAAGCGATTGCACCCAAATGGATAATCAACTTAATGATAAACGATGGAAAATGCAACTGGTTTCATATCGGGGGGTTGCACAGGAAAAAAGTTATAGGGGTTGAAATTCACAAAATCGTTATAACAAAAAAACTATAGCACCTATCTCGATGGTTTCAATTGCATTTTAAAGAGGGCAAAAAAGTAGTAGATACGGGTTTTTGCGTTTTTCCCGCAAATGAAGTTAAGGGGGTGAACTACCCCTATATATGTCCACAGTAAATCTCAATAAAACGGCAGTATTTCTTTGTTTTCTTATTTCTTCTCCTTGTGATACGTGTTTTCTCCCAATTTTCAACGTCTACATCTCAAACGATGGATAGATTTTTCTGGAAATAGCATTTTCATAACTGGTGAAAGCGATAGAACCAAAAGTGTGCGTCCAATTTTAATAAGTTGTTTTTTATTTGAAGGCAATTTAAGACACTAGTTATACTTAAAAGATTTAATTTTAACTGTATTTAAGCAATGAATTTTACCTAATTGAGCAAGGAAATTTCGAAACGATAAAATTTCCCTCTGAAAATTCTACCACTCTATAACTTTTTTATTTTTTGTCAGTTTTTACGGTATCCATACCAATCACATCCGTAGTTTCAAAGAATTTTTTTATTTATTTATTTTCGCCGAAAATTACATATGGGTTAATTTTGACGGATCACCATTTTTTTTATTGGTCAATATTGAATAAGCCAGAAGATGAATTCCAATAATATCTACACCTTATGATCTCACGAAAATTTAGTAAATATTGACGCATTTTCATAGTTGTCATAACTCCCCTCTTTCTAAACGGTGTTATCTGGGAATCACTTCTGTTCAGTTTGTGACTCGCTCTCAAAATTAGATTTCAAATATGACGTAGAAGCAGTAACAAAACAGCGATCGCGGCATATATTCACCACAGTCGGCTATTTTTCTTTTACACGAAAGCAGTCACTTGTAATTCGAGACTATTTAAAACGAAATTGTAAATATTAATCAAAATGAAGATAAATCCTTTGAACGTTATTAGAATGCTTCTCGCAACTTTTGAAGTTATGCATTTACCGGATTCACCAATAAATAACGATGAAATACAATTGAAATAAAACTTTGAAAATATTTTGTTGACTGCAATGAACGAATACAGTGGTTTCGAAATGGTGGAAGAAAATTCTTTGCATTTTGAAGAACCGTTCAAGGATTGGGAAATGGAAATTGTTGAAGATAAAGAATGGTCAAACGCCCTGCATGAACCAGAATTTCCGCCTGATACATGCACTCGTGATGACGAAGGCTTATCTTACGAGGACAAATTAAGGGCCGTTGAGTATTGGCGCAGCGGGAAGAAAGGAAATTTAGGTTTGGGCAGTGTTAAACAAAAGTTCAAGAGAGTGCAATCTATAAGACAGTTGCGGCGGTGGGCGCACAATTTGAACAAAGGGGGCACGTACAAAGAAAAATTAGCACGTATTTGTGCTTACACTTTGGAAAATTTCAAAGTTGCTGTGGATGCTGGTTTGATAGTGCACGATTCCGATTTGAAAAGATGGGCCTTACATGCTCAAGGAGAAATAGGGCATACCGATTTTCGTTTCAAAGCATCTCGTACGTGGATAAACTCATTCAAAGCAGCTCATCGCATCGTATCGAGAAAAATAAATAAATTCGTTACATCTAAAACAATTGAAGATGGAACAGTGTTGGAACAACAAATTCGAAAATTTGTCGATGACGTAAAACAAAATATTAAAACTTACGGATTGTCAAATACATTCAACGCAGATCAGAGTGGCTTCCAACTAGAAATGCATTCCGGAAGAACTTTAGCAGTCGAAGGAGAAAAGTAAATACAATGTCTTGTACAATCAGTCTCTTCTATGACCCACAGTTACAGTATTCAACCGGGTATATAAGCTGATGGTAAGCTGTTATCTCCTCTATTTTTGGTTTTAAAAGAACCAACTGGCAAGATTGGTCCAATAGTGGAAAAGACGCTTTTCAGACCGGATAATGTGTACATAAAAGTATCCAAGTCTGGGAAGCTTCCTTCAGGTATAAATTACACACCCACTGTTTTTGTATAGATATTTTTTCGAATGATGAAAATACGTTTTTCTATTTTCAGATCATTTCAAAACTTGGTTACAGCATGTATTGTTCCCGAAAATTGGTCAAAAATCTTTATTACTGATTGATTCTTGGACTGGACACTGTCCCCAAGCTGTACTTGATGTGAAACCTTCAAATAGAGATGTCAAAGTAATGATTATACTTAAAGGAACTACCGGAAAAATTCAACCCCTCGATGTTTTTGGATTCCGAGTATGGAAAAATTTTGTTAGACATTTTTCTGATCATTGTCTTTTGAAGGATTATGATATTGATTTGCATTTGAGAAACAATATCATAAAGCTGCAGTCACTCGTGCATAACCAACTATCGTCACCGCGTTATATCGATCTTTACAAATATTCTTGGTACAAAAGTGGTTACATAGAAGAAAAATCAGCGAATTTTGAAAATCCTGTAGATTTTGCATTTGGAGATTCCTGCAACTCACATTGTGAAGTTCCAGGATGTGAAAATGTTGCTATTATTCGCTGCTCCTGGTGTAAAAAGTCGCTATGTTTTAAACATTTTTTTGATGACTATCATTACTGCAGTACTTACAACGGCTAGAATAGCCTGCGATTATATATTCGCTTCTATCTATCGCTACAGTGATTATTTTGTTAGACTGTTTACCTATCATCAATAAAAGATAAAAGCATGTTGCACATTTTCGTTTTTTTTTCGTTGACTACACAGTTTTTCTATGTGACATCCCGAAACTTTGTCTATCTACCGAAACAAATATGTGTAAGCGCTTATCGTACGCCTATATTATCTCATTGCCAAACATCAATCAATCGGAATTATCGATAAGCCATATATGTATACTTTTTCATCGAAAAATCGATCTATAAATAAGTTGGCTTCTAGATAAAACCGTTCATATAATGATATATACGTGGCACGGTTGTTGTAAATTTGAAGAAAACACGTATCACGAGGAGAAGAAATAAGAAAACAAACAAATACTGCCGTTTTATTGAGATTTACTGTAGACATATATAGGGGTAGTTCACCCCCTTAACTTCATTTGCGGGAAAAACGCAAAAACCCGTATCTACTACTTTTTTGCCCTCTTCAAAATGCAATTAAAACCATCGAGATAGGTGCTATAGTTTTTTTCTTATAACGATTTTGTGAATTTCAACCCCTATAACTTTTTTCCTGTGCAACCCCCCGATATGAAACCAGTTGCATTTTCCATCGTTTATCATCAAGTTGATTATCCATTTGGGTGCATTCGCTTATCTCGAGTGAAAATAGGCGAAACCTGAAAACTACCCCTCGGAGGTCTCAACTTTAGGGGATATTTTCCCCCCTTAGAAACGTTTTTCCGCCGATAAAAAAAAATACGTGTCTCTTAGATTTTGATGAAGAATAACATATTTCAATTTCATCAAAATTGAAGGAGGTCAGTGGAAAGACTTTCCTTGTTAGTATAAGACTTATTCAAGAGACCCACCCTCTGGCCAATTTTTTTATAGGTTGTCTGGACCTCCAGGAATATAGCCCTGAATTTTCGGACATTTCCGAGTTGTTTTTTAGCAATAAAAAATTATTGAAATTTAAAAAATCGCTATTTTTGCGATAATTTTTTTGGAACGCGTCCTATCAAAAAAAGTTTCAAATAAAATTTGTTTATTATAACGTCCTCTGTAAGAAAGGTCCTGAAAAAAAAAGTGCTAACATCGTTAATTAAGCCGTTAATGGCAAAAGAAAATGAAAATTCTCGATTTCATTTTTACAACCGCAATCGGTTATTTATCAACTTATCGGTTTCAAACTCGTACGAGATGTGAAGGAACCACACCCCAAGAGAATCATGCAAGATTTTTCGATCTGCGAGATATAGTTTAGCGACAATCTGCGATAATCGAAAAATCTTTGCCCTTCAATAGAATTTCCCGACGAGGGCCCACAAGGTAGAAAAAAATCGAGGAGCTTCTTGTCATCATGCACAACCGATTTGAAAAAAAAAAAATGCGTTTTTCGAAAAATAAATATTGTTTTTCGGTGATTTTAGATTTTTCCTTTTAAACAAATAACAATTCTGACCAAAGTTGCAAACATATCGGAAAAATTCTTGGATCATTTGACGCCTTTTGGGAAACCGAACAATTTAAAAAAAAAAAAAAATACAATATCTTGATTACAGCCCGAGATATGAATGTTTTTACCTTTGTTCAACTTTCTATTGTTGTAATAAATATTTTTGCAAAATTCGAGTTTTACAGCAATCCCTACGCTTCCGGCCATAAGATTCGATGAAATTATTTCCTTTACGAGGAGTCATGCCATCACAATTATCAGTATCTTTCGATCGACGGCTCGCCGCCGAGCGCGCGGCGTCGATCGCGCGGCTGGGTGGCGCGGTGGGGATGCCCCCTCTCACTCCGCAGCCCGGCGCGAGCGGCTTAGTTAACAAATGTAATAACTTGCTCAAAAATGGTCGTAAAACTTTTTTTTTTTTTTTCATTTCACGTGATTTTTTCTTGCCAACGCGATGGTGTTCTTGAAAATTATGTTAACTCCATAGCAGACCCATGACCATGTTTCTCACGAATTTTACATCTAAACATTTTGTAAAATTATTCAACTGTGGATGGGAAAAGCTATCATACATAAATCTTTTCTTAGACACAGTTTCATTTGCAACAATACGCTAGTAATGCATTTAAAAATTGGAAATTGGAAAATTGGAAATTATTATTAATTCTTCCAAACTACATTTTAAATGCATTACTAGCGTATTGTTGCAAATGAAACTGTGTCTAAGAAAAGATTTATGTATGATAGCTTTTCCCATCCACAGTTGAATAATTTTACAAAATGTTTAGATATAAAATTCGTGAGAAACATGGTCATGGGTCTGCTATGGAGTTAACATAATTTTCAAGAACACCATCG
>OY998134.1:1904687-2030474 GCA_963921915.1 Hyposoter dolosus
GCAAGAAAAAATCACGTGAAATGAAAAAAAAAAAAAGTTTTACGACCATTTTTGAGCAAGTTATTACATTTGTTAACTAAGCCGCTCGCGCCGGGCTGCGGAGTGAGAGGGGGCATCCCCACCGCGCCACCCAGCCGCGCGATCGACGCCGCGCGCTCGGCGGCGAGCCGTCGATCGAAAGATACTGATAATTGTGATGGCATGACTCCTCGTAAAGGAAATAATTTCATCGAATCTTATGGCCGGAAGCGTAGGGATTGCTGTAAAACTCGAATTTTGCAAAAATATTTATTACAACAATAGAAAGTTGAACAAAGGTAAAAACATTCATATCTCGGGCTGTAATCAAGATATTGTATTTTTTTTTTTTTTTAATTGTTCGGTTTCCCAAAAGGCGTCAAATGATCCAAGAATTTTTCCGATATGTTTGCAACTTTAGTCAGAATTGTTATTTGTTTAAAAGGAAAAATCTAAAATCACCGAAAAACAATATTTATTTTTCGAAAAACGCATTTTTTTTTTTTCAAATCGGTTGTGCATGATGACAAGAAGCTCCTCGATTTTTTTCTACCTTGTGGGCCCTCGTCGGGAAATTCTATTGAAGGGCAAAGATTTTTCGATTATCGCAGATTGTCGCTAAACTATATCTCGCAGATCGAAAAATCTTGCATGATTCTCTTGGGGTGTGGTTCCTTCACATCTCGTACGAGTTTGAAACCGATAAGTTGATAAATAACCGATTGCGGTTGTAAAAATGAAATCGAGAATTTTCATTTTCTTTTGCCATTAACGGCTTAATTAACGATGTTAGCACTTTTTTTTTCAGGACCTTTCTTACAGAGGACGTTATAATAAACAAATTTTATTTGAAACTTTTTTTGATAGGACGCGTTCCAAAAAAATTATCGCAAAAATAGCGATTTTTTAAATTTCAATAATTTTTTATTGCTAAAAAACAACTCGGAAATGTCCGAAAACTCAGGGCTATATTCCTGGAGGTCCAGACAACCTATAAAAAAATTGGCCAGAGGGTGGGTCTCTTGAATAGAACTTCGTGAAATATTGTCTAAGGTGACTGGACTAAAAGAGCAGGTTGACATTTTCGGGCTTGACCAGCTATCCGTCCTTAGCTTTTCCCCCGTTCATTCGAGTCATTTTCGCGGCCGAATAAAACAAGGCGGGTTATTAAGCGATGGCGTCTCGAATAATTTCGCTTTTCGTTGTATCGCGCCTCGTATGTTTTCCCGAGAGTTTTTGCATTATCTTGAGTCATGTATTTTAGTTGTTGTGCCCGTGCAAATCGTCACGTGGGGACGAGTTCGGTTGGGACTGATTTATTCGGGATATTGCCAAGGTTGAGTTAATCTCCAACCCAATACTTTCAGTTTTAACTTCTAAGGTTTATTGTGGATAAGTTTGACACAATCGGGTATAAATGCCTCGAGACCAATTGACGTGAATAATGATCTGATGTTTTGGTGTCTGATCGCAGAGTGCCCTATTTGGGCGTTGCTTTCCTTTTTTATTAACTAGGGGTTTTCAATTGTTTGTGGAGGTGGTATTAATTGGAAGTGGTAAAGATTGGTGGTGGGCAATCGATCGTCCCATGCTTTGGGGTTATTGTACAGGTAGATCGGGACGGTCGATGCTAAGTTTGATCGTCAGCGTTTTGATATGGCCTCGAAGTTGGAGCGAAGTCCATTTAACTTGCTGAGGGATGCGCTTTTGAAACGGCGCGTGCACGACAGGTCAACTTCCTGTTGCTGGCGATTAATGTCGTGATTTTTATGGAATTGGTTGCTATGCGGGCGCAACATAGTTAATTAATTTCGATCTCGGCATTTCCTATGTCGTACGATTATTCGAGCGACGAAAATTATATTTTCTTTCGCTGTGCTCGAGTCGTCGCTCGGAGAAGTCCTTTGTTGCGCGTGGCCTCGAGTCGGCCGGCGTGCACGCGTTTGTTTTCCTTTTATCTCTCTCGCTCTCGTGTCCTAGCTACGATCGCTATGGCGAGGCGTAGAGTTTATTGTTTGCGACTGAGTCTGGCGATATTTCGATGATTCGAGCTCGGTTTCGTCTTTATTTTATCTTTGCACGTGTCGTGCGTTTTCGAGTATTCTTTTGTGCTTTAATAATTATTTCTCGTCAGTTCGTTGCGTTGTTTTTCCTTACGTACTACCAGGAGCTTTTGCCTTCGAGTCCCGACGGACGATGTGTAATTTTTGCATTCTTGCGCCTCAACTTTCGTTGTGTTTCTTTTGCCTTACGAGACCTTGCGTTATCTCAGTATTGCCTTGTGTTTAGGGCCGATTACCTTTTGCCTGTCGTCGTTGTTCTGAGCTGCTACCTTAGCCATGATTGTCTGTGAGTTTGATGACGTCTTACCTTTGCTTTACCTTGTGCGCCTTCTTGGCACGGCGACACAAACACAGCAGTCGCCTGGCCACAGTCAGAATAGCGTTCGACATTAGCTACCTTCGTTACCACTTGGCAATACGTGAGACATTTTCGCTTTCGTTTTCTATCTTATTCTTGTGTTCTCGTATCGCCGGAGCTGCCTGCCTTCGCTCCTGGTCGATCGGTGGTTTGGCGGCGGTTACCTTGCCGTACCTTTTTGGGCGTTGCGCCGCCGATCTTCCGATCGCCATGCTGCAGTTCCGACGTGATCTTTTGCCTTGCTTAATTCCGTCCATCGTAGACGGAGACCTTACGCCCTGGCAGTACTCGCGCGATTTTATGATTTTCTTTGTAACGGGCCGGCGATACAGTGTCCCGATTTTCTATTCAAATGTCTCTTGTAATCCTTCCGGATTATTATTCAAATAAATGCCCTTGTTAACTTTTATTTTTGCCGTCTAGAATCTATTATTTCGTTTTTTTTCGCTATCCCGCTGTTACTCTTTCCCCAAAAAAATCACCCCCTCTACCCCTTAGTATCTCAGTATGGAGCTGAGTGGCCGGACCGCCTCGGTCATAATCGTCTTTCGTGCATCCCGGCCAAATTTCATGCGCGAGGGTGGGCGAATCCGAAGTCGGCCTTGGTCGGCGGTACGTTGTACCTGGCGCCCTGTCCACTCTCACGGCCGAGGGATCGCACCAGGGGCGATATGAGCCGAGAAGGGACTAGGTGGACCCCTCCGGGAAAATCTACGTTACAATATCTTTTCTGATGCTATACTTACTCTATACATTTTACTTTCAAACATACGTTTCTGACATATATCATATGTACTGTAACGTAGATTTTCCCGGAGGGGTCCATCTAGTCCCTTCTCGGCTCATATCGCCCCTCGTGCGATCCCTCGGCCGCGAGAGTGGACAGGGCGCCAGGTACAACGTACCGCCGACCAAGGCCGACTTATAATTCGCCCACCCTCGCGCATCGAATTTGGCCGGGATGCACGAAAGACGATTATGGCCGAGGCGGTCCGACTACTCAGCTCCATACTGAGATACTAAGGGGTAGAGGGGGTGATTCTTTTGGGAAAGAGTAACAGCGGGATAACGCGAAACAAAACAAAAGAATTGACTCTAAACGGCGAAAGTGAAAGGTTATCAATTGCATTTATTTTAATAAAACTTATCGGAAGGATTACAAGAGAAAATTGAATAGAAAATCGGGACGGCGTACCGCCGGCCCGTTACAAAGAAAATAATAAGATTGCGCGAGTACGACCAGGGCGTGATGTCTCCGCCTGACGATGGACAGAATTAAGCAAAAACAAAAGGTAACGACGGAGCTGCAACGTGGCGATCGGAGGGCCCGCGACGCAACGCCCAATAAGATACGGCAAGGTAATACGTCGTCAAACCACCGATCGACCAACACCAAAGGTAAGCAGCTCCGAACGACACGAGAATACAAGCGTTAAATGGAAATGAAAGCGAAAACGTCTCACGTATTGCCAAGCAGTAACGAAGGTAACTAATGTGGAACGCTATTCTGACTGTGGCCAGGCGGCTGCTTTGTTTGTGACGCCGTGCCGAAGGCGAGCAAGGTAATGCAAAGGTAAGACGTCATCAAACGCACAGATCGCCATGGCTAAGGTAGCAGCTCAGAACAACGACGACAGGCAAAAGGTAATCGGCCCTAAACGCAAGGCAGTACTGAACCAACGAAAGATCTCGTAAGGCAAAAGAAACACAACGCAAGTTGAGGCACAATAAGGCAAAAATTACACATCGTCAGTCGGGACGTGAAGGCAAATGCTCCTGGTAGTACGCAAGAAAAGACAACGCAATAACTGACTCGGAATAATTAATAAAGCTCAAAATAATACTCGAAAAGGCACGACACGTGCAAAGATAAAATAAACACGAAACCGAGCTCGGACCACCGAAATATCGACAGATACGTTCGCGAACAATAGGCTCTACGCCTCACCGTAGCGTTCGTAGCCACGACGCGAGAGCGAGAGAGATGGCACGAATACAAACGCTTGCGCGCTGGCCGGCTCGAGGCCACGCGCGACAAAGGGAATTCTCCGAGCGGTGACTCTAGCACAACGAAAGAAAATATATTTTCTCGTCGCCCGAAGAATTCTACGACATGAGAAATACCGAGATCGAAATAAATTAATTTAATACATTACGCTAAATAATGCAACAGTGCTCTCGAAAAATATACGAAACGCGTCAAAACGAGATTAAATTATTGGAGACGCCATCGCTTCACGACTCACCTTATTTTACTTGGCCGCAAAAATGACTCTAATGTTCGGGGAAAAGCCGGGGACGGATAGCGGGTCAGGCACGAAAATTGTCAACCCCTTTTCCCGCGAACGCAAAAATTCTAACGATAAGATCTACCGGAATAGCCGCCAATGTTCGCCATTCCGGAGACCGCGCTAATACTCAAACGTAATAATCTCCCGGGACAGCCGTTAATTTTCGCCGTTCCAGAGATCGCACAACACAAATAAATAAATGCCAAATAAAATAAGGGAACCTAAGGAGATCAGAACGGGCTTACCGAGAAACTCGTGATCCAGGTGACGACCGCAACCAAGGCAGCGAAAGCAAAAGGCAAAAGGCAACAAAGGCAGCAAGGCAACGGAAGTCAATCAGGGAAGATGTCACCACTCCGGACAGGCACTTGTCGAAGACTGATTTGCAAAGGAATTCGCAAATCTCGTTGTTCCCGATTCTCGCGCTGTCCCCACCACCGCAACAAGTCTCACGCGAGGCAGCGCTAGCACGCTCTAGGCGCGAACTAGGCTGTTGCCGGGCCACGTGATATTCCGCGGCAAATTGAATTGCGCGTACCGCCGATTGCAAAATCGACGATACGCGACTCGAAATTACGAACTCGCCTCTACCTTACCGCTGACCGTCTCTCCTTCGAAAATCATCCCCTTACGTTCTGCTAAGCCGTGCCTCGGATACGCTTCCTCTGGGGATGCGGGCGACGTCCCTGATGGGGAGGAGGGGAGGCCTCCGTCGCGGTGGGCCCACACGCCAACATAGGCAAAACAGCACCTCCGCCCCAAGATTTTTCCCGAATCCCGCTAAGACGAGGCGCCGGGGTTAGCGGACCGTGGCACCCGAGGGTACGGCTGTGGACGGTGCAACTACTCGGTTGCTTCGGCGAGGAGGCCACGGGGGGCATCAACGAATGGCCACGGAACCAGCGTGTGCCCCCGAACGTCCACCAGCAGCCACGATGATTGCGACTGGAACGTCTAACGGGGGCGAAAGCCTTGAGAGAAACGGGGCGGCAAAGCAAGGCACAAGGCAAAATGTTTTCCCTCGCGAGAAACCCGCGTCGGAGTGAGCGCACGAGAAACGCAACAACACAAAAGGCAATGGTTAGGAAGGTAATATCGCGTCTCAGGTTTCTCGGTATTCTCCAGCCAACTAAGGGAATCTCGAATAATTAAAAATAACAAAATAAACTAAACGGTCGATCTCGGTAGTTCGCGAGAATTTCTTTAACTTCGCGAAGGTACTTCGATGATCGGTCTGGGCTCGTGTACATTTCGATAAAATAACGTCGTATGAAATAAAATAATAATAAAAGATAGTGATAATTACGACGCCTTGAGTCTCCGCAAATGCCCTGTCCGTTGTCTCGACGAGTGGCGACCGAAAATTGGACCGAAAACCCGGTCCACTGGTCGACAGGCATTCGTGCGAGTGACGTGGCAAAATGTTACGTCACAGTACTTTGTCCAACTGCTCATATACCTTATATACTTTATATATTTGACCTATTTACTTTATATATTCCGATCATTTACACTCATTTATGCCGCATCAAGAGACTCGGCAGAGTCTCGGGACAAGTACATTTGACAGCGTCGTCTGCTTGCCCGGGACTCACCCGAGTCTATTATCTCTGAATAAAGCGATTTCGACGATGGGGGTAGACTCTTTCTTGAATTACGAAGCCCAGGGGTAATCTCATGTTCTGAAATTTGAACTAGAGGCTAATTAAGTTATCCCCCTTCGATTGAGGGATAAATCAACCCGATTGATGCCGTAATTGCTGAAAAAAAACTTTGCACGGGCAAAATTATGCGATGATCGAAGTGTGCGTGCGTATATGTATACGACACAGGGTACGTTCCACTTAACGCCCGCAACGCCATCGACCGCGACCGCTGAAACTGCCGTTCTACTAACGGAAAAAAGCCGCGAGCGTTGTAGGCGAATGTTTTAGGTGGAACGCACATCTTGAGCGCTGCGTGCTCGCAATATGGCGGCATGGTGAAAACCTGCATCTGTGGGGGTTGTGAGTAAATATTTCGCATGGATTGGAGTAAAATTTAATTCAACATGGACTCCGGTGACTTTATGGTTGCGTTTTTGACAAAACGAATGAGAGATAATGACTCGGAAAGTTCATCAAGTTCGGATGACATGTGGGAAGCTGCTTTGAGTGTGAGAGGACAGCGACAATTACGTCCACGCATTATAGGTTATAATGATGTGGTCGCTTGTTATACAGATCACGAATTTAAGAGTCATTTCAGGTAATTTTTTCTTTATACCGTAATCATTAATTTGCACATACATCTCATTTCAGCATACAAACTAATTGACTATTGTTTGCAGAATGTCAAGAGCTACGTTTCAATACCTCCATGGAATGATGCAAAAAGATTTATTAAGAAAGGTAAAGGGTTGTCCTTGTATTCCTTCTCAAACACAGCTAATGATAGCGCTTTGGAAGATGGCCACTGCGGATTCATATAGGTAACAATTAGTTTTAAGAATAGAAAATCCGATTCATATCTTACTTAGAGACTCCTGATATCATTTAAAAATAGAGAGTTATGCTTTGATCTTTGTTGAAAACAGGATTCCGGGGGTTCTATCTTCTTTTTTAAATTTGTTAAAGCGCAATGTGGGTAGAAGTTTGTATCCATTGGTTGGATCATTTATATTTCACTTCTACTTTTCCAATAAACTGATTGCAGATCTGCTTGTGACCGATTTAATGTTGGTCGGGCAACTTCTGTCAGAGCCGTACGAAGAGTGACTCGTGCATTATTCAAACGAGCTCCTTTGTTCATACAATGGCCGACTGGGGATAACGCTACCACGGTTATGCGAGGATTTGAAGAAAGTAGTGGTTTTCCCAAAATTATCGGTGCTATTGATGGAACTCACATTCGTATAAACGCTCTAAAAGAAGACCAGTTAGCTTACGTAAACCGAAAATGATATCATTCCATTCACTTGCAGGTATTCATTGCTATATTTCATATAGTTCTAGTTTTTTTGTAGTTCGTTTTATTTTAGCCTGTATGGTTTTTATTTGCATTCATTTCTTTTTCTAGTTGGTTTGCGACCACAGATGTTTGATAACACATTGTTACGCTAGACACCCTGGATCGATTCATGATCAAAGAGTCTTCCGCTTATCGGAAGTATCTGAATTTTTGAATGATGAACAAAAGTTTCCATCCGACAGCCATCTTGTGGGTGATGCTGCATACGAACTGCAGCAACATTTAATGACACCTTTTCGAGACAACGGGTTCCTCACTCGGAGACAGGAAAATTACAACTATCGACATTCCGCAGCCAGGATAGCCGTGGAAAGATGTATTGGCCTACTAAAAGGACGTATGAGAAGCTTATTGCATTGCTTGCCAATGACAAGAGTAGATTTGATGGCTGAATATATTGTGGCTTGTTGCGTTATTCATAACATTTGTACATTAAGAAATGACGAGATAAGAGTAATTGTGTTACCTCAGAATGTCAATGAAAATCAAGACAATAATAATGTTCGTCAAATAGCGAATCAGAACGCTGCGAATCAGAAAAGAATTAGGATTATGGAAAATCTTCCATAACTTGTTTTAGAAATCTCGATAATATCGAGTATAATCTACTATTCTACTGTATATAAGAGTACGGCAGCTCTCGCGCTACGCTTTCTTTTTAATACTTGGCGTCGAGCCGCTGCCGCGTCTCTTGATATTATTATTATTATTTGTGAATATGAAAACAGGAAAGGATTGATAGTTCACGAACTGACGAGATAACAAAAATCATGTAACCTAAAAATGTCGAGAAAAATCAAGAAAGTAATAACGTTTGTCAAGTAGAACGCTGTGGTTCAGAAAAACATCACGATAATATCAAGTAAAATCTCAATTATTATTATTATTATTTATTCATTCATTATTACTTTCATTATCATTATTATTATTATTAGTATCACTTGTGAATATGGAAACCTGAGAAGATGGGGAGTTTTGACAACACAAACAAAATAATTGTATATATTATTGAAGAAATAAATTGAAAAATTTCAAAAATATTTTGGATTTTATTTTCAAGTTTCAACAAAAATATTCCAAATTTTGAACTTTGAGTTTCATTCAAAAAAAAAAGTTTTCTGTTTTCTCGTATAAATAGTTCAATAAATAATCGATATTAAATCTGAATACTATAGATTTTTTTTAACTGCGTATGAAAACTTACACTATTACACTTACTTTCTAGTTTTTCGAAAATGATCATATAATCTTTCTTAACACGTAAAAAACAGAACTTAATCGATAAAACTAATTACTTTTTATCAACTAATTTAGAAAGTAACGCGAGCATTTTTTCGTCCATTTCCAAGCGCTCTTTATGTCGTTTGCGCTTCCGCCTCTTCTGATTTTTGCCGGAGTCTCTTCTTCAATAGGGAGGCCACATTCTCTTTCGTTTTCCGGCTGGAGGAAGAATCTGAAAAATGAAAAGTGTGTATAAAATTTGAAGTTGCAACTAGTTGCTTAGAAATGAAATTAATTTACCTACCGGATGACACTTCGCTCTCTGATTCGTGGCTTCTTTGTGAGGACACTCCTGATGAAGAGGCCACGGCAACCGGCGAAGCCCAGGCTCTTGATTGGAAAATCGTGTCCATTTTCTACAAAGGAATCATATGATTTAATACAAGAATGAAAATAAGTTTAGAAAACAAATATAAAAACATATAGATTTGATTTTTACTTCATAAAACAGCCATGTTCGCCTGTCATTGCCACTTTTGTTGTTATGGTCTTTGACACTTTTGTAGGTTTTTTTTAAACTCCTCATCTTGGCTGCACACTGGGGTCCAGTGATTAGTGGGATTCTGCTTCTCATAGCTTCCGCAATGTCTTCCCAAATTTTTTTTTGGGAAAACTTCCCGCTGGAAAATTTCTCCTCTCTTTCTACATAAGTATCGAGGAGGAGGAGCACCATCTCCGTAGTCCAACGATATAATCCTAGAATATGCGTACAGCATTTTTGAAATTATTGTTTGCATTTATCAATCTGGATTATATGCTCTAGATAACACGGATAGATTTACGTACCACTCTCTTCGCTGGTAACGGCATCACCCTGCTGCGCTGATTGCGAGTGACCCTCTATATTTGCTAAATCGAAAATAAAGAAAATGTAATTATCATTTCATTTTAGACTCTCTAATAGGCACGCCATAAAAACTTTTACAGATTTTTTGAGTTTAAACCATTTGTATACAAGCATATTCAAATTGTTTAATAGAAAATAGAGCTTGCATACCACTATCAGTATTGTCAGCATCTCCCTGCTGCGATTCCACATTTATTGCGGCCCTTTCTTGTAGTGCACTATTCATTAGTGCCGTTACAAATGGTAAATCTGGAATAAAAAACTCAGTTCGTTAGTAAATGTATTAGAAACGATGAAAATATATGAACGTTCATGAACACAACTATCGCAAGAAACAATTGGAATTGAATGGAACAAAATCTTTAAATAATTATTTATATTGATATTTAGAAAATATGATGATTTGTTCCATTTTTTTCAATAAATATTAGGATCTTAGCTTCGAAAAGACCTCACGCACACAACAATAGGTTCATTTTGAGGTTAGGTTAAGAAAAATATAATTTTTTCCCCAACTAAAGTTATTCGATTGGAAATGGTATTTTATTTGTAAAATCAAAGGACCACTTACCAGTTTTGGCACGTTCCGCATCCTCCACTGACACTGTCACTTCCACTGCAATGTCAGTTTCAGGATCGTAAAGGGTTATTCGTTCCGTCGCCATCGTTGTTTTTTCGAATTCCCGCTACGTTTTGGTGAAAGCCCACTCTGACCCACCAATATTTTGTGGGCGAAGTGGGCGCGATGTGGTCGCGAACAGTGACGTCATCTATGACGTCGAGCGATCGCTCGCGACGACCACGGGCCTTAGGTGGAACGATACAGAGGGTGTTACAATCGTTGCGGGCGTTTAGTGAAACGTACCCACAGAGAAAGGCCTCGTGTAGCTATCGTGTTTCTGATTGGTCGCGACTGACCACACATAAAACAAACAGTGCAGACGAGCGGGCGAAAAATGTCAGCTGATGATGAAAAAATGTTTTTCGATATTTCGACGGCCCATATGGACGTGAGTGTGAGAGAGCTAGCTGAATTGAGTTCAAATTTTTCTTTCACGCCGTTAACATTTTCGAGAAAATAACGGTTACAAACTTGTTCCGTGTCGAACAACGAACGTTGGCTAATCATTTATTTTCTCGAGAATGCAGGGTTATGGAAAAAAAATGTGAATACTGTGCTTACAGCTTTGACAGCTCGTCATAACCTCACAAATGCTAATTTGCAGCTGGCATTACCACCGACATGCTCCAGTGACGGGGGAATATGCTTCATGAATGAATATGCTTCACAACCTTTGCCCCATTCCTACACCCACAATTTTATTTATTTACAGCATAACTAACATCGCCGCTGGCATTAGATTAATTGCAAAGCGACCATAACTCTCAGCGACATAGAAATCTTGTCGCTGAGCCACATGAAAATCTTGTCGCTGAGGCATATGAAAATCTTGATGCTGCCAGTTATCCGGAAGCTCCAGATAATTCTCAATGACATAAAAAACTTGTTGCTGAGCCACATGAAAATCTTGTCGCTGCGAGTTATCCGGAAGCTCTGGATAACTCTCAACTACAAGTTGTTGCTCCGGAAGGAACCAAACATTGTGGAGTGACAAGTTTTCTGGAATTGTTTACAGCGACAACATTTATACAGGGAAAACATTCATCGCTTTCTGATAGCGATGCATGTTTTCCCTGTTTGTTAGAGTAATCACAAAGCGACAATAACTTTCAGCGACATAAAAATCTTGTCGCTGAGGCACACAATGTGTGTGTGTGTGCGCGTGCGCGTGCGTGGGCGTGTGCGTGTGCGTGTGTGCGTGTGTGTGTGTGTGTGTATGTGCCGCGAAAAAACAATGGCGCGCAAGACAGTGGTGTGGATATGGGCAGGACCTGAAGAGAGAGAGACACACACATCATCGGTGAGTTTTTTGAATTTTCATTTTTTCATATTTTTTTCTAATGGCACACTGCGGCGACTCTCAACCCGCCCCCTCCACTTCTGCACCTCACCCACCCCCCCACGTCGGACCGTCATACTCGGTTTTCAATTTTCATTTTGTCATATTTTTTTTTTTTTCTTACAAAAAAAAGGTGGCACACTACGGCGACACTCAACCCGCCCCCCTCCACCCCCGCACCTCACACACCCGCCGTGTTGGACCGCTGGACTCGGCACGTCCGACGGCCGACTGGTGGGGGTGAGGAGTGCGGATAGGAGTGGGGGTCACCATAGTGTGCCATCTACTACTGATACATATCAGGAGTTTGCTTACAATCGCTATAAACTCCATTTTTTCATGGCTGATATTTCGAAAGAAAAAATGTAAATCATAGCTGATATTTTGGAAGAAAAAATGTAAATAAGAAATGGCATATGTTTGATGAAAGCTCTTTGAATAAAGATTGTTAACATTTTAAGAGAATACATTTTTTTACTAATATTTTGTTAAATAAATTCGGATGAATTCGAATGGAAGAAGGGCAACTGAACTGAATACCGGAATGTTGCATTTATTTTTATCGTTAATACGCATACAGAAAGAATGAAATAAGAAATGGGATTTTCTGAAAGAAAAGTTGCCAGTGGAACTTTTGAGCGTAAACACGTGCCATCGTCTACATTTTCCGCGACAGTGCAATTTTTTACTTTTACCATCAGCTGCGAGAAAACCAAGATTTTTTCATGAATTGGAATATACTGTTACGTCCCGGTATTTTTGCCCGATCGTTTTAGGACTTACCGTGGTCGTAGCTGTAAAAGTTGCTCCTGTTTTAGATTTGCAAAGGCAAATCGGGGGTTGGAGCCAGTTGTCCAGGCAGGTTGGATATTATTATTTGGGGTTTTGATGTTTAGAACGTCACAACGTTTATTTAAATTAGCAATAATTAAAACTTGTACACGAAGAACTTCACATTCGTTTGTCATTTTATTGTGTCGCACGATGACCTTTGGAACGATGTTTAGGGTCGATCGCGTTTGTTATTTTGGAATTACAATTTCGATTCCGTTTATTTTATTTACCGGTTCTCGAATCGCGTTTTCGCGTAACCGCTTTTGATTGTTGCCGGACCGAACTTTGAATCGGGTCCTCGACCACGAGGGTCGAGGCCGTTTTTGAAAACTTAAATATGCTGGTAGACCGTTCAGCTCGAGGTCTCCAGATCGACTCTGCTTTTTAATTGTCTAAAGTAGTGCCTTGCACTTTTGTGAATATTAATCCGCGCGAAGTCCTCGATAAGCTGGGCTCCGCGCGTTCGGAAGGTGTGGTGCGTCTTCTCGGTACCGCGAGATCTCTAACGTCAGCGGTTTTGCGGATCGTCACCGTGGGATCTCGACAGTTGAGACGTTCCCACCTTGATAAAAATTATAATTGTTGAATTATTAAAAATTAGTCAATTCGAGTATCGAACGGAATCCCAGGACGTAACACCTCCCCCATTAAGAAGAATGCTATGCTGAGGCTTAGCATTTGACAGAAAGAGAGTCCGTTGATTTCCGTTCGTATATTGACTTTTGTTCCGAATTTGTGTACGACGGCTTCTCGTTTTGCTTATCGCACGTCGCCACATTTCGTTTTTATTATTTTGTGATTGAATTTGAAAAGGATTTGATTTTGTTTGATTTTAGGACTAATTATCCTAAGATAACGCGCTGTGGTAGTCAGCAGCTGTTTTTATTTTGAAATTGTCTACGACGGCTTCGCATTTTTGCTTGTCGCAAGTCGCAACATTTCGTTTTTCTCATTTGATATTATTTTTTTTATATCCTTTTCCATTTTACAGAGTAGATTGAAATCCATTCTTTTACAAATTTTGCATTTAGCCAAATGTCACCCGCGTCAGAGGTTCGGTTACACCGTGCTTCATCTCGACTCAGAGGTGCTTTGGACGTGGTCTTTTACCGACTCAGAGGTCTCTTTTCGACGTGTTCAATAAAGGTTCAGAGGTCACTTTCGACTTGTTCGACTATGGAACAGGTGTTCCGTTGTACTTGCGCGTTGGAATGATCTAGTTTTTATTTTAATTTCAATACAAATTTTTCTATACGTGCGCTTCTGAAAGATTGCGCATGATTCAAAAACAATTTTATCTTTCAACGACCCTTTTTGGATGTCATGAATTGTCATTTTCATTTGTTGTATCTGAATTTTGATTTTGATTCATTTTCGTTTTTTTTTCTATTTAAATTTAAATTTCATTTTAATTTTCAATGTTAATTACACCAAGCATGGTGGAATTGTATTTAACGAAATAATTTCTTCCATTACGATAATTGGTACTTCAATGTCCAATTTCGAATGAATTTACTTTGATCCATTTGCATTTATAAGGATATTTTTTTTTCAAATTTTTCTGCATCAGAGGTTCGGGTGCACCTTGTTTCACGTCGACTCAGAGGTTGCTTGGACATGTCCTTTCAAAGGCTCAGAGGACTCTTGAACGTGTTCGACTGTGGAACAAGTGTTATTCCGTTGTACTTGTGCGTCAGATTTTTTTTTGATGTATTTATTTATTTATTTTTTCAAAATTGACTTTGTATGTTTCGTTTACTTATGTTGATTTTTATTCTTATTCAATTTTAATTTTTATAATTTGTGCAAAAATATAAATCATCACGGATTTGCAGTCGCTGATCAAGTCAGAGGCTTTTATTTGCGTGTTCGACGACGACTCAGGTTTGTGGGATTTGCACAAGATTTTTTTTTTCAAAATTTTTATGCATCAGAGGTTCGGGTGCATCTTGTTTCACGTCGACTCAGAGGTTCCTTGGACATGTCCTTTCAAAGGCTCAGAGGGCTCTTGAACGTGTTCAACCGTGGAACAAGTGTTCCGTTGTACTTGTGCGTTAAATTTTTCTCTCGATATATTTTGAATATCAAAAATTGACTTTTTGTTTCGTTCACCAATTTTGATTTTTGTTCTTATTTGATTTCGCTTTTATAACTCTCGCAAAAATAATAGAACTCGAATGTCTTCATTTAACATTTCGTTCTTACGGTCGCCTCAGAGGTTCGAATTTACATGTACGCTAATCGACTCAGAGGATTTTATGTGCGTGTTCGATCGCGACTCAGAGGTTTCGATGTACTTGTGCGATTTTTTTTTTTTTTTTTTTTTATGCTCGAACAACTTGTGGGACTATTTTACTTTCATGTTTAAATTTTTTTTCAAAAGTAATCGACTCAATGTATTTTGTAAAACTGCAATAATCTTGGAGTGTTAACTTTATTTTCCAGATTTTATTGATACATTTTGTTTTAAATATTTTATTGTAGTAGTAGTGGAGTTTTACATGCATACCCTTGTCGGGTTTTTACAT
Source organism: Hyposoter dolosus (assembly GCA_963921915.1). NCBI lineage: Eukaryota > Metazoa > Arthropoda > Insecta > Hymenoptera > Ichneumonidae > Hyposoter > Hyposoter dolosus. Next base: position 1,919,878 of record OY998134.1, read on the forward strand.
GGTGTGCTTTTTGTATTTCCTCTATTTATTTTTATTTCCACTATTTGTTTCTTTTCTTCCCACTGTTTTTGTTTTTCTCCACTACGCACACTGTGGACCTACATTTTTTACGTGGGTTCCGAACCACAGAGAGTACAGCTTAGGACACTTAGAAAAATCCATTGGTGTCGGCGGCGGGAATCGAACCCGGGCTCGCTGGGTGGGAATAAATATTTTATTGTTACTCTTGCAAATTTTCTTGCCGAGTATTTTGATTATTTTTTTGTCATTTGTTTTCAGAAGTTCGTTACGCACATTTTCGTTTCTTTTTAATTGTGACGCCTATGACATTTCCTTCTTTGGCGTTGAGGAAGTTTACGCTAAGATAACGATTCGGCGTTTCGTTCGTGGTGCATATACCGAGGCCTTTCTTTCTGGCTACATTGTAAGAGGCTCGACGGTTGACCCTGTGTTTATTTATTTTGTCGCGATCACCGACGCGCCGCTAGGGCGATAGCTGGCCCTTTGTTGCGACATAGTTACGCAATTCGCTCTCTGGATAGTCAGTCTTCGAACGAGAGCTGTCCGAGATCGATCGTCTCGTACCTTTTCTTTTTTATGAAGTTATTTTCTCTATTAATTTAAAAAGAATGGAAATGGAATATTTCCCGACGGCTTTCCCCCAACATAGTCGGGCTATGTTTCCGGACCAGGTGAACTGGTGTTTTCGCCGGCGCGTTTTTGGAATTGCCCTTGGTGTGAGTGACAGTTCCTCAGTGATTTTTCCCTTTTTGTAAAAATTTGTTTTTTACATATAAAAAATATTTTTTTTTTCTGTCAGTGATCGTCGCGATCTTTATCGCTATGGCCCCGACAAGGCACTATTTGCCAACATCGCGCGTTTTACCTGGTGGGTGAGGGAGGCCGCGTATTGGCGACCGATTGTGAGGAAGGAACGGGAAAAGATGCTCGAGGAGGACCCTTGTCTTGCTCGGCTTTTTGGAGAGCCGGAGATGCCAGAGTGGGAACCGGAGGAACTGTGGTGGTGAAACCTTGGTAAGTACGCCGCCGTTTTTTCTTTTTTTGTTAGTTGTTTTCTTTTTTTTTATTATTTATTGGCTCATTTGGTCCTATTTGCTTGTTGCAGATGGCAACTTTTCGCGGACCAGCCTTCGGAGTACAGCGGCTCCGCGTTGTTTTAATTTTATAATTAATTAATTTTTTTTTGCATTTTTAATAATATTTTTTTTTTAATAATGTCAATAAAATCGAGTATTTCACTTGTTATTCCTCGACTCGTGTTTTAAACATTTTATATTCTTAACCCTTCGTGGCACTCATTCGTCCCCCGTCTCGAAGACCGTTGGATCGTAATGAGTCTTGTATCGTTACTTTTTATTTTTGAGTATTCTTTATTTACGTTTTTCCGCGTCAGAGGTTCGAGTGCACCAATCACATGTCGACTCAGAGGTCTCTTTGGGCGTGTTCGACTATGGAATGGTGTTTCGTTGTACGTGCGCGTTTTTTTCTCGAAAGTAACAAGTTTGATTCTCTGAATTTTGACTGATTCGACTTTAATTTAATTTGATCTCATTTACTGATTTAATTTTGTCAATCAATTCTGCATTTTCTTTTCGTCGGGTAAGTTTTGTTTTATTCTTATACCCGAGCAATTTTTACTTTTATTCAGAAGGTTGATTTTATTTAGGAAAATATGCGTTCCCTTGCCTTCATTATTTTTTGATAAGTACGTCCGTGCCTTCGCCACGGCGTAACCATTCACTTATTCTGATTTTTTTTTTTTGAGATTTAACGATAATTTTCATTTTCGAATTTTAGTGAAATATCAAGAGACTCGGCAGAGTCTCGGGACAAGTACATTTGACAGCGTCGTCTGCTTGCCCGAGACTCACCCGAGTATATTATCTCTGAATAAAGCGATTTCGACGGTGGGGGTAGACTCTTCCTTCAATTACGAAGCCAAGGGGTAATCTTATAATCTAAAATTTGAACTGTACACTAATTAAGTTATCCCCCTTCGATCGAGCCATAAATCAACCCGATTGATGGCGTAATTGCTGAAAAAAAACTTTGCACAGGCAAAATTATGCGATGATCGAAGTGTGCGTGCGTGTATGTATACGACACAGAGAAGTTGCAGTTGCAAACTTGTTCTTTGTCGAACAACAAACGTTGGCTAACCATTTATTCTCTCGAGAATGCAGGGTTGTGGAAGATAAACGTGAATACTGTGCTTACAGCTTTGACAGTTCGTCATAACCTCACAAATACTAACTTGCAGCTGGCATTACCACCGACATGCTCCAGTGACGGGGGAATATGCTTCAGGAATGAGTATATGCTTCACAACCTTCGCCCTATTCCTAAGCCCACATTTTATTCATTTGCAGCATATCTAAAATCGCCGCTGGGATATTCGATTGAATGCAAAGCGACAATAACTCTCAGTGACATAAAAATCTTGTCGCTGAGCCACATGAAAATCTTGTCGCTGAGCCACATGAAAATCTTGTTGCTGAGGCACATGAAAATCTTGTTAAGGATATGGATCGGGGAGCAACTTTCTTGGAGGAGAGATAAAAGACTCGTAGGGTATTCGTTAATTTGGTTTTACTTTATTTGAAATCTTACGAGATATATTGCGTGCTATCGCTTATCGAGTTTCCTCGTAACTGATTTATTCTCTCGCGTCGCTTATCGCGTTCGAGACACGCAGGCCCCTTCGGCTACGCTCGGCTACGCGCGGCCTTCTTCGGTTCGCGATTACAAATGTCGACGACTCGTCTCAACACTTCCGCCGTCGGAGCGTTTTATGCGCAACCCAAGATTCGTGTATAATTCAATAAATCTACTCTTTGGTAGCGCCTTCGTGAAAATATCCGCTAGTTGAATTTCGGTGGGCACGAAGATTACATCAATTTCGCCGTTCTGAACTTTCTCACGAATGAAATGATACTTTACATCAATGTGTTTCGTGCGTTTGTGAAATTCCGGATTATGAATTAACCGAATCGCACTTTGGTTATCGACGTACAATTTTGTCGGCTCGTTTCGCAGATGCCCTAGTTCACTCAACAATGCGCGTAGCCATACGGCTTCTTTGGCCGCTGTCGACGCCGCGATATATTCCGATTCCGTCGTGCTCATTGATACTAATTTTTTTGTCTCTGAGACGACCATGTTACGACCCCGTTTGCTAGACAGAACGCGTATCCCGTTGTTGACCTTCTGGTCACAATGTCGCTCGCAAAATCTGCATCTGAGTAACCCGTGAGTTCGATTCCGGACTCCGATGCTCGGAACTCGATTCCCAATTTTGATGTCACGGTTAAATACGCAATGCTTCGCTTCACCGCTCTCCAGTGACTCTCATCGTGTTCGTTTTGAAATTTGCTAACCGAATTTACCGCGTGTGCTATGTCCGGTCGTGTTACTACCGCGAGAAACATTAGCGATCCTATTGCTTCGCGATACGGCACTGTTTGCCTTTTGTTTAGTTCTACCGGTTGTAAAATTGTATGGGGATCCGCCGGTACGGAAACCCCTTTTGCTTGAGTCATTCCGAAACGCTCAATGACTTTCTTCGCGTAGGTCTCTTGATGTACGAACATCGACTTTGACTCGCGATCTCGACTTATTTGCATTCCGACGAAGCTACTGCAATCCCCGAATGTTATCTCGAATTCTTTACTTAACTCGCTTACAATTTTCTGGATTACATCCGCAGACTTCGCTGCAATTATCCCGTCGTCTACGAACAGCGCGAGATACACTTTACACCCTTGATACGTACCCACGAACACACATTTCTCCGCGTTAGTCTCTTTCAGGTTGAATCTCTTTAAGACACTCACGATTTTCAGATTCCAGCAGCGCGGTGCCTGCTTTAGGCCATACAGAGCCTTCTCGAGACGGCACACCACTTTGTCTCGATTGTTTACCTCCAGTCCTGTAGGAATCTCCATCATTACGACTTCGTCGAGAAGTCCATGGAGAAATGCAGTTCGAACATCGAACTGTACTGTTTCGAGATTTTCTTCCGTGATAATTGCTAGGAGTACTCGGAGCGAGTCGTACCTGACGACTGGCGAGAACGTCTCCGAGTAGTCCACGCCTTCTCGCTGCATGAAGCCTCTGGCACACAGACGTGCCTTGAACCTGACGACGCTTCCTTCCGTGTCGCGTAGTATTTTGAAAACCCATTTCGAATCTATGGTTTTTCCGCCCGGGATCCTCGGTATTATTTTCCACGTCCCGTTCTTTCGATGTGCATCGAGCTCGTCCTCGATGGCTTCCGCCCATTGACTAGCCTCCGGACCCGATACAGCTTCTTGGTAAGTTTCTGGAACATTGTATTCTACGAGACACAATTCATACCTCTTTGGTTGCTTGAGCGTTGCTCGATCGCGCAATTCCTTGGTGCCGGGGCCTCTTGCGCCGGTTCTGTGGTCTCGTCACCTGCTGCATCGTCGTCTGCTGTCACGTTCTCGGCGGCCACATCGTCGGCTTGGTCGCCAACGACGGCTCCGTTACCAATTTCTGCATCTTGATCGTCGATCTCACTCTCCAGCGGAAACGTGAGTTCGACCTCGGACACTGGTACTTTCGATCTCTCGCTACTCTCTCGTTCGTTGAACGCTACGTGCCTAGAAATAGAAACAACTTTCGTAACAGGATCGTAACACCTGTAGTTCGACGACTCACTGTCGTATCCCACGAGAATTAATTTCTTCGCTCGAGGATCGAACTTTGTGAGCTTCTGCTTCGGCACGTAGACATAGGCGTCGGAGCCGAAGACTCTCATGTGGCGAAGATCCGGTTTCTTCCCCGTCCACATCTCGTACGGCGTACGACTTCCGCCCTCTCTCGACTGCCCTGTCCTGTTGAGAGTATAGACCGCTGTAGCAGTTGCTTCCGCCCATAGTTGCGTCGGTAACTTTCTTGCTTGCAGCATCGTTTTTGCTGCTTCCACTATCGTGCGATTATCTCGTTCGGACTTCCCATTCTGTTCCGGAGTATATGGAGCAGTGGTCTCGAGCGTGATTCCTCTCTTCTTTATGTATTCGTTCATCCTCTCGTTCCGGTACTCGGTGCCGTTGTCCGTACGTAGCGTTTTCATCGTTCGCCCGAACTTGTTGTTCACTAAGCCTTCGAATTCCTTGAACCGCTCGTACACCTCTGACTTGTGACGAATGAAGTACACGACTCGAAAGTTTGTCGCGTCGTCCTTGAAGAGTACATAATACTTCGCTCCTCCTAACGACTGTACCGGTATTGGTCCGCACACGTCACTGTGGATGACCTCTCCGGGTGCGTTCGCCGTTTTCTTGCTCTCTCTGTGGAACGGGAGTTTATGGAGTTTACCATATTGGCACGCCTCGCAGAAAAAATCTTCCACGTTCTTGAACCTTATACCATCCACAAGCTCTTGATTCACCAATTCTGTAAGTGCTCGCTTGTGTATATGGCCGAGCCGCTCGTGCCACATTTTAAAGTCTGTTGGGAATAAATAGTTCTCGCGCGTCGAAAGACTCACCGCGCATGCGTGAGTGAACGGTAGTATTAAGGCGCCGCAGCGCACTACTTGCGTTGCCGGCAAGAACGTTCGGTTGTTGTTCCGTGACCGTTGCCCACGCCAGTGAGCAACGAGTTATTTGTATTCAATAAAGCAGTATTACAAAAGTTATCTTTCTCAATAAACCTATCGTCCCTCTTCCTCTCGATAACATCCAACAAAGTCCACGGCTGCCACGTTTATTTCTCGATGCTTCTTTGGCCTTCGGAAATACAGTCGATACAGCCCGTTGTCCTGTTTTTCACCGGATGCCTCTACGATGCCTCCTCGCGTTATCTCTACGACTCCGTTTTCGAACTCTACTTTGAACCCCTTGTTCGTGCATGCTCCAACTGAAAACAAATTTCTTGTAACACGAGGTACGAGTAGCACATTCTCGATGGTACCGCTTTCCCATTCGCCATTGACGAACTTCTCGATGCGGATTCTCCTAGCGCCTGCCACCTCGCATACTCCATCGTCACCCAGTAACACAGTTTCCCCTTTTTCCGGCCGCAGCTCCTCGAACCAGTCGCGACGCGACGTGACGTGCTCCGACGCTCCGCTGTCGGTAATCCAGACGTCCCTCTTGTCGGCGTCCCGCAACCACCTGGACTGCTCGGCCGAAGGCTGTTTCTCTCGATCCCCCACCTCCTGTGCTTGTCCTTGTTCGCTTGGTTTCTGCGACTGGACAACAAACGCACACCCGGGATTTGACTGACCTTTATTATTATCTTTGTTGTCGCCGTCCTTCTTCCGCTTATCGCACTGACTGGCGTAGTGTCCCTTCTCCTGACATCGCCAGCACTCGATGTTCTTCTTGGACTTTTTCCTTTTGTGTTCCTTTTCTTTAGGTCGTGCACCGTCTCTCGAACTGCTTTGCCTGGTAACTGCTAACGCACTCGTTGTGTCACCGTCTTGATTTTCGTTCGAGTCTTCACGTATGAGCCTCTCTAGCAAATATGTGATCGTCTGGCGCGCTGGGTCCACGCTGTCCCACGCTGTTCTGAACACGTTGAATTTCGACGTTAAACTTGATAGAATTTTCGCGATCACTGCCGCGTCGGAGATCCTTTCTCCGAGATCGATCAACTGTCGCGCCATATTTTGAACCGCACTCACGTGCTGGATGGCCGTGTCTGTGGGGCTCATTTTGTACGAGTAGAACCTCTGTGTTAGCGTACCAACGTTAGATGCGGATTTCTGTTCGTGTACTGTGATGAGCTTGTCCCACATTTCCTTTGCGGTACCACACACTAGTACACTTACTACTTGTTCGTCCTCCATAGCCGACGCGATGATCGCCGTCGCTTTGGCATTGTCTTTTATCCACAGTTTCGTAGGCGCTGCATTTGGACCTGTTTTGTCCGCTGGCCTCCTTCTGGTACCGTCGACCACGTCAAATATCTCGTTCGCCATCAGCACTGCCGATATTTGAAACTTCCACGCTTGGAAATTTTTCCCGTCGAACCTCTTGACCGATCGTACCAGAGCGTCGCTCGCCATTTTCGAGCGGTGACGAAAACTTGGATCGCGTGTACACTGAAACCAGAAAGACAAAAACTGCGCGTTTGCTTACGCGTGCGATACGACACGAAACTCGTTGGCGTATATTCTCGCTAGTTCGTTTTTCCCCGATGCCCGAGATTCGACACACTTCGATCTCTTTCTGAGCACCTGTCTCGCGAACACGCGTCTTTCACTTTTCTCGACCACGTGCCTCGCTCGACACGCAACAATGGCCGTCTCGAGTTACAAGCCCGCACGCTTCTCTTTCTCGCACTGCCGATATCCCTTCACTCTTACTTTTTCTTTCCAGCAAGACCGAGATTTGGTTTACCCGAATTCGTTGTCTGGGCCCATAACCTGTTAAGTATATGGATCGGGGAGCAACTTTCTTGGAGGAGAGATAAAAGACTCGTAGGGTATTCGTTAATTTGGTTTTACTTTATTTGAAATCTTACGAGATATATTGCGTGCTATCGCTTATCGAGTTTCCTCGTAACTGATTTATTCTCTCGCGTCGCTTATCGCGTTCGAGACACGCAGGCCCCTTCGGCTACGCTCGGCTACGCTCGGCCTTCTTCGGTTCGCGATTACAAATGTCGACGACTCGTCTCAACAAATCTTGTCGCTGCCAGCTATCCGGAAGCTCCAAATAACTTTCAGTGACATAAAAATCTTGTCGCTGAGCCACATGAAAATCTTGTCGCTGCGAGTTAACCAGAAGCTCTGAATAACTCTCAGCGACAAGTTGTTGCTCCGGAAGGAACCAAATATTGTGGAGTGATCATATATTTACAGCATAACTAACATCGCCGCTGGCATTAGATTGATCGCAAAGCGACAGTAACTCTCAGCGACATAAAAATCTTGTCGCTGAACCACATGAAAATCTTGTCGCTGCGAGTTATCCGGAAGCTCTGGATAACTCTCAGTGACAAGTTATTGCTCCGGAAGGAACCAATTATTGTGGAGCGATATATATATTTCACTTCGTGAAAAAATCTTGGTTTTCTCGCAGCTAATGGTAAAAGTCGAAAATTGTGATCTAGCGAAAAATAAAGACGATGGCACGTGTTCACGCTTCGTTTGAGCTAAACAAACCATGTCGACGGAAAAAAATCGAGAATTTACCATCGATGCTCGGAGACGATCGATTTTCGTTTGAAAATTCACGAAAAATCGTCGTTTTCCAACAAAAATCGTGGTAATGGGCAGAAAATCATATCTCGGCGACGAATTGAGACAATGACACGCTTCTGGGCTCAAAATTACCTGGAAAAGGTACATTTCCAGGAAAAAAATCAGCATCGTCTTTCCATGATTCCAAGACAATAAATTCTCCGCATCCAATTCATAAAAAATCTTGGTTTTCTCGCAGCTGATGGTAAAAGTCGAAAATTGTAATCTCGCGAAAAATGAAGACGATGGCACGTGTTTACGCTTCGTTTAAGCTAAACAAATCATGTCGACGAAAAAAAATGGACAATTTACGATCGATTTTCGTCAGAAAATTGACGAAAAATCGTAGTTTTCGGATAATATTCTATTGAAAATCGTGGAAAACGGCTAAAAATCACATTGCTGCATTGGATTGAGATTGGCATAAATGAGGGCTCCAATTACGCTCTGCAAAGTATATTTCAGGAAAAAACTCTAAAGTGGTCTTCAGACCAATTTTCAGGGCAGACTATGGAGCAGTTTTTACAGCTCAAAAGTTTCATTGGCAACTTATCTTGAAGAAGATTTCATTGCTCATTTCATTCTTTCTCCATGCGTATTAACGTTAAAAATAAATGCAATATTCCGGTATTGAGTTCAGTTGCCCTTCTTCCATTCGAATTCATTCGAATTTATTCAACAAAATATTAGTAAAAAAATGTTTTCTCCCAAAATGTTAACAATCTTTATTCAAAGAGCTTTCATCAAACATATGCCATTTTTTATTTACATTTTTTCTTCCAAAATATCAGCCATGATTCACATTTTTTCTTTCGAAACATCAGCCATGAAAAAATGGAGTTTATAGCGATTGTAAGCAAACTCCTGATACGTATCCTTTCTACTCAAGCGTTCCAATCGAAAATTAATAAAGTAATGCCTTTGTCGCCTTTTTTCAATCTTCATACATCATTTTGAAAAAATCATCAGTCCTAAGAAATCATAAGAAATATACATCCATTTGTGAAAAATATCAGTCCTAAGAAATCATAAGAAATATACATCATTTTGAAAAAAATATCAGTTCTAAGAAATCATAAGAAAACAACGTTTTGTATACAAGTCCTACAAAATTGAATTTTTAGAAATATAATTTCGATTCCATTTACTTAGATGCGTACAACTTTATATCTTGTATGATTGCCCTCATTGATTTACGCCTTCCCTTAATTCAAGTTTGCTCTTCAATTTGCCGTCAAAATAATGTACTCGCCTGAAAAACCTTGACCACTCCCGACTGAAAAAATTGAAAACCCTTCAAAGAAAATACAACCCTCTGCCAAAAAATGTTAATGCCCTCCCAGAAAAACAATAAAAAATGTCTCGCCTGAAAAACCTCGACCACTCCCGACTGAAAAAATTGCATTTCCCAGAAAAATCTACAGAAAAGTTAGAACCCCTCCCTCTGCCAAAAAAATTGATACCCTCTCAGAAAAACGATGAAAAATGTCTCGCCTGAAAAACCGTGACCGCTCCCGACTGAAAAAATTGAAAACCCTTCAAAGAAAATACAACCCTCTGCCTAAAACTGTTGATGCCCTCCGAGAAAAACGATAAAAAATGTCTCGCCTGAAAAACCTCGACCACTCCCGACTGAAAAAATTTGAGACTTTTGTTATGGCCGAGCCATTTATTAAAAAATAATCATAAATTAGAAACCTAAGGTAAAATAAATCATTCACCGATGCCAACGAACTTCGGACAACGAACTCTCGGACAATGAACCGATCTTGCGAAACCCTCGAAGCACCGAAAATTGCAACGGACAATATTGCAGAAATCAGAATATTGCTACACCGCTCAAGCCAGTTCATCGACATTTCATCGTGGCTGCTAACTCAGCAAAAACCCCCTAACGGGACGATCCACGAAATGGAAACAACCAAAATGTTTAATTAGTCTCTGCTACTTCTTCGGCCTGAGCGGACCTCCTCCAAGTATACTCTACTTGGGGTTAGAGCCTTATTCCGGTCTTTACAAGATAGTTCCGATTACGCGTCTTCGATCCTTCGCGATCAAGCGTCACTGCTCGAGGGTTAGTGAGGCACTGAGGTGCAGCGTTTTCACCACATCTTGAAGCCGGCTAAGAACTCATAAAATATCCAAAATCCAATCAATCAATCCTAAATTCAATTGTCATATTTCTCTATTCTTCATATTTTATATATCATCTCAAAACCTGCGTTTCGCGTAATTTGTGTGCGTGAGTGTGCCGACTACACTGTCTTCGAGGAGACGCGCTACGCGCTGCGTCAGCACGACTCAAGTTACGTTCGAACATTAAAGTAAGTCTGACCTACATTTAATTCGACTCCAAATGTAATGCAAGTTGTTATACTCGCAGAAACCGACTCCGATTATACTTGTCACTGTACTCTCCGTCCGAAAATATACAGGGTGTTCTCTAAATGTCTGTTTTCTATCTCAGGAAACACCCAAACTCTTCCCTAAGTTATCTATTACCAAACTGACCAAATTAGGTGCGCCTAGCGCTTTGATAGCTATCCCGAATCTTTATTTATTTATTTATTTATTTATTCATTTGTTTATTTAATTAGTTGTTAGAGAGTTTCTCTCAGCCCTATCACGCTTCACGTTCGGGCTTAACACTTTCAATCAGAAAAAAGAAGTGACCTGAAAAACCTTGACCACTCCCGACTGAAAAAATTGAAATCCTTCAAAGAATACAACCCTCTGCAAAAAAAAATTTGATGCCCTCCCAGGAAAACGATATGAAAAATGTCTCGCCGAAAAAACCTTGACCACTCCAAACTGAAAAAATTTAAGACCCTTCAAAGAATACAATGAAGAACAACCCCACAAAAATCTTCCTGAAAATTCAAAACACCTTACATAAACACAAAAAATAGTCATAAAATAATGATGTAAAAATTGATCATTTACGTTCAGCACTAAAATTTCTGATATCAACAAGAGGACAAGTTTTTCATTGAGGTCTGAAAATCAACTAACCATTCCATTCCATTAATAATACAGAATCATTTGTTTTCGAATTTCTACTGACTTAGAAAACGAAAATAGTCAATGTTTCATTTACGTACAGGATTAAAATTTGCAATATCAATACCGGGACAAGTGTTTCATACTAACTTACAAATCAAAAATAGTTAACGTTTCATTTACGTACAGGATTAAAATTTACAATATCAATACTGGGACAAGTGTTTCATACTAACTTACAAAACGAAAATAGTCAATGTTTCATTTACGAACAGGATTCAAATTTACCATATCAATACTGGTATCACAAGTGTTTCAATGGTTTTCAATAATTCGATCACGTTTCTCGATACTGATCCATCCGCTTAACGGCAGATGCCTCACCCGTACACGGGAACATTTGAAATCTTGTTGGTGTTTATACATTGTACCACAGATTTTAACTTAAGGCCCCCAATACTGCTTGATGGGTAACGATTTGTTAAACGGTCACCACCGTACGTTGAGCGTATGCGCATAGAGTACTTGTCCGGTCCATAACTTTTTTGCAAATTAAGAGACTCGGCAGAGTCTCGGGACAAGTACATTTGAAAACAGCTGTGCGTCGTCTGCTTGTCCCGAGCGCTCGCCGAGTCTATCTATCTATACTTTCTCGTAGTAAAGCGATTCGCGGTGGTGGGAAAAAAAAATTCGATAACATTTCAGCTAACCGTAAAGCCCAGGAGTCGTCTAACGACCTGAAAATTGACATGGAGACTAATTACGCGATGCTCTTTCGATTGAGCCTAAAATCAGTACGATTGATCAAGTAATTGCTGAGAAAAAACTTTGCACGGGTTTAGTCCTATCTCAGCCTTCGTCAGAACTACGCTACATCGAAGGATTTGACGTGTCTGTATATGCGCACCCGACAACACATTCAAAGGGGTCTCCGTGCCCATCCTAGCCAGTCCCTGGCAACGAAATTTCTGATTGGTCGAGGCTGCGATGATTCCAATGGATCCGTCGCGCACACGACAGTGCAGACGAGCGAGCGAAAAATGTCAGCTGATATTTCGAAGGGCCATATTGACGCGAGTGTGAGAGAGATGGCTGAAATAAGTTCATATTTTTCTTTTCCGCCCTTGACATTTTTGAGAAAATAACTGTTACAACTTGTTCCTTGTCGAACAACGAACGTTGGCTAACCAGTTATTTGCCCGAGAATGCAAGGTTATAGGAGAAGAATGTTTGGCAAGTTTGTTGGTTCCGAGTCTGAACGAATACAGCTTTGACAACTCGACATAACCTCACAAATTCTAATTTTCAGCTGGCATATTACCGACATGCTCCGATGACGAGAGGAAATGCTCTATGAATGAAAATGCTCTATATCTTTTGACCTATTCCTACATCTAACATTTTATTCATTTACAGCATGACTTACATAATAACTCTCAGCGATATAAAATCTTGTCGCTGATTTGAGCCACATGAAAATCTTGTCGCAGTGGCACATGAAAATCTTCTCGCTGCAACTTATCTGAAAGCCCTGAATAACTCTTAGCGACATAAAAATCTTGTCGCTAAGCCACATGAAGATTCATCGCTAAGCAATAATATCTCTCAGGGAAATAAACTCTTGTCGCTGAGCGAAATAAACTCTTGTCGCTGAGCGACATAAAAATCTTGTCGCTGAGCCACATGAAAATCTTATCGCTCAGGCAAATGAAAATCTTGTTGCTGCGAGGGCTTAGTGACATGAAAATCTTTTGGCTGCGAGGGCTTAGTGCCATGAAAATCTTTTGGCTGCGAGGGCTCAGTGACATGAAAATCTTGTCGCTGCGAGGGCTCAGTGACATGAAAATCTTGTCGCTCTGAGGGCTCAGTCACATAAAAATCATGTCGCTGAGTCACAAGAAAATGTTGTACATTCATCCCTTTTTGATTTGATAGTGATAGTGATAGTGATAGTGATAGTGATTTTTCCTGCTAGAGGTCAAATTAAAAAAAAATTGTCCGTAAAACAAAAATTTAATAGAAATTATAAAAAAATTCCAGGCGATTTAGTATGAAAATACGCAACTTCTTGTATCTTAAAAATTTTCTATTTCAAATCTCATTCATTCCTTTTTTCAAAAGAGGACGTTGGAGCTTTTGCATTGCATTCCAAGTTTTACATAGCAAAAAAAAAAATTGTTTGCCGGATTCGCGATGGTCCAAAAAAAGCATAAAAACGGTCGGAACCAAAGTCCGTACCAGGCCTAAAAAGAAATCAATGGAAAACTATTTAAATAAGGCAAACTCAAGCCTGATCTATCCTTTTTGAAACGCCACTTTGGAAATTCGAATATCTTTCTTTGTGGCAGATTTGTCTGGTGTATCTAAACGTTTGAGCGGTAGTATGTGAGTAGATCGACGAAACTAAACCAATTCAAACCATGGGGGAGATTCACGAAGTATCATGTGATCATGACAAAATTTAGGTTTCGGAGGAGTTAGAAAAAAGGAAGTGATATCCTAGCCAAAAATCCCCTCCACGGGGAAAAAAGCTTGGACAAGTCCATTTGTTTGTGTCCCCGTTTCCATTTGTTTTTACAGGAAAATCTAACCCCCCCAAAAAAAAATTAAAACGTCCAATAAAATGAAAAATAGGAAAAAAACCCTAGAAAAAAATGGCTCCTAACAAAATGTAAAAAGACTCAAGAATTACACGAAAATGTAGATCGCTAAAAAAAACCCTCCTGAACAACTCCCCTCAAAAAAATAAAGCCCCAATGAATGGAGAAAAGCCCCAAAAACAATCCAAGGCAATTGAAAAAAATACAATAAATGTGAAAATGATTGAAAAAAGTTGATAATTTTCGCTCAGCAATGAAAATTCTTGATATCCATGAAAGGACAAGTATTCCATTGATGGCTGAAAATAAATTAACGAAAAAAAGGGCTAACTTCCGAAAAGACACGTCACAAAATAAAGAAACCCTTAAATACAAAACGCTAAAAAAAACCCTCCTGAACAACTCCCCTAAAAAAAATAAAGCCAAAAAAAATGGAGAAAAGCCCCAAAACAAATTCAAGGCAATTGAAAAAAATACAATAAATGTGAAAATGGTTAAAAAAAGTTGATAATTTTCGCTCAGCAATGAAAATTCTTGATATCCATGAAAGGACAAGTATTCCATTGTCGGCTGAAAATCAATTAAATCAATTAACGAGAAAAAGGGAAAACTTCCGACAAGACACGTCACAAAATATAGAAACCCTTAAATACAAAATGGCGAATCCACTGAAAAACTTCATACAAAAAATAAAAAACTCAAGTTTGCCATCGTATGTTGAGCAGTTGACTGGATGCGCACAGAGTACTTGTCCGGCCCGAAAATTTTTGTATTTGCTTCCCCTATTAATAGGTAGATAGGACAACTCGGTTGTATTCATGAGAAAAATGATGAGCGTTATACAAACGTCACTGAACTGTATACATTCAAATGAATTGGTACAAATTCAAAGTTAATTAATTATTTACGCAGTATTAAATACGCTATGAATTGACTATTTACCCAGTAAATTAACTATTACGCAGTCAATTAATTATTTGCGCAGTATTTTGCACGAGTATGGATACGTAGAAAAATAACAACTAATGACTAATTAAGGTGCAGCTAGATATTAGATTTAATGACCCGTAATGCATCGGAAAAAATTGCACTTCTAGCTATTTTTTTAATTATTCGGTTTAGGAGAGAACCTTGATAAACTCGAGATTTTCACCGACCTTTTACGTGTATTTCTAAAAAGCTTTCTGAGACCAAACAATTAATTACATTATGTCAAGTTCAACTTCTGTGAGCACTTCCAAAAAAAGGGGGGTTAGATTTTCCTATAAAAACAAATGGAAACGGGGGCACAAACAAATGGACTTGTCCAAGCTTTTTTCCCCGTGGAGGTATCATCGCTCCACAATATTTGGTTCCTTCCGGAGCAACAACTTGTCGCTGAGAGTTATCCAGAGCTTCCGGATAACTCGCAGTGACAAGATTTTCATGTGGCTCAGCGACAAGATTTTTATGTCACTGAAAGTTATTTGGAGCTTCCGGATAGCTGGCAGCGACAAGATTTTCATGTGCCTCAGCAACAAAATTTTTATGTGGCTCAGCGACAAGATTTTTATGTCGCTGAGAGTTATTGTCGCTTTGCATTCAATCGAATATCCCAGTGGCGATTTTAGATATGCTGTAAATGAATAAAATTGTGGGCTTAGGAATAGGGCGAAGGTTGTGAAGCATACTTATTCCTGAAGCATATTCCTCCGTCACTGGAGCATGTCGGTAATGCCAGCTGCAAATTAGCATTAGTGAGGTTATGGTGAGCTGTCAGAGCTGTAAGCACAGTATTTATCACAAAGTCGGTAACGACAAACCTGCAACATGTTTTTCTTTCATAACCCTGCATTCTCGAGAAAATAAATGGTTAACCAACGTTCGTTGTTCGACAAGGAACAAGATGTAACTGCCATTTTCTCGGAAATGTCAATGGCGTAAACGAAAAATGTGAACATATTTCAGCTATTTCTCTCACACTCGCGTCGATATGGGCCGTCAAAATATACATAATTGCTAGCGGTATTTTAGGTTATGAATTTTTAATCGGGATTAGCTGACTTTTGAACGTATATACAGGGTGATTCAGAAAGACTTGCTGTCCGGAAGTAGGAATCTTTCGAACATCGTTCCGGACCCGAGGGTACCCGGACAGCAAGTCTTTCTGAATCACCCTGTATATACGTTCAAAAGTCAGCTAGTCCCGATTAAAAATTCATAACCTAAAATACCGCTAGCAATTATGTATATTTTGACGGCCCATATCTAGCAGCAGTCCTCTTGCAAAATAACCAACCGATAGCTTATGCTTCAAAAGCGTTCACGACGTGCCAAAAAGCCTGGGCACAAATCGAGAAAGGAATTTACGCGATAGTGTATGGGTGCGAGCGATTGCGTCAATATATAATTTGAAAGCCTATAGTTGTAGAAAGCGATCATAAGCCTCTCGTACCCATCTCGAAGAAACCGATAGCTGACATTCCTGTAAGGCTCCAAAAAATGCGTTTACGGTTACAACCATATGACGTCGAGATCACTTACAAACCCGGAAAAGATTTGTTAATCGCATTACTTGAATGTTGTGTTGGTTGAAAGTGTGAGCGACAAGAAAAAGCGAGAATTCGTAGCGGAAACCGAAAACGATAGCAAGTTACAAACAGTGATCAAACTGATCCGAACAACTTGGCCAAGAGAAATCAAAGACGTACTTGAGATTGCCACGCCGTATCACACTTACCATACAGAACTTTTCGAGTCAGAAGGGTTATTATTTAAGAATAACTGTGTAGTAGTTCCCGGTCGATTACGTAAGGAAGTCCTCAGTAAGCTTCATTACAATCACATGGACAATGATAAGACAAAAAGCAGAGCTCGCGAGATCGTTTTCTGGCCGGGAATGAATAAACAAATTCAAGACATGATCACAAATTGTGCAGTTTGTCAAAAATTCCAAAAGGGTCACCAAAACGAGACATTAATTTCGAGCGAAGTACCAAGTAACGTTTGGGAGAAGTTATCCGTCGATTTATTCTATCCCGTGTAGAAAATCACTCGGCAGAAATTATTTTGACCATAGCCCCTCTCTAGCTTTACCTAGATAGCACAACTGGCTAAGCGCTAGACTGAGGCTGGCAAGTGTCGTTTGTGCTTTCAATCTAGTTCCGGTTACCTAGGCGCTAGACTGAGGCTACCGAGTGTCTTCTGTACTTCCCCCCTGAGGTGGCTCCTTGTCGAGGCGGGGGGCTTCGCGAGCCGCCATGCCCCGTGCCGAGAAAATGGTCGAGCCGCTCCCACGAGTTCCAGCGCGGGGCAGGTCAGTGGTCCGAGCCGGAACGTAGTAAGACCGGGGCACGGTCCCGCCCGGTCCAGAACAGATCCGGCCGGGCTACGCGGCCGAGACGAAACACCACCAGGGTCGGTGCTCTTGGTCTTCGGACATGAGTATCGGCCCCGACGGGGAGCAAGAGACTTCGGTCCCTGCTCAGATGACGGTGTTGGGTGCGAAAGCACGGTGTTGAGCTGCGTCTGGTGGAGATGTTGGCAAGTGTTGAGACGGCGGTTCTTGCGGTGTTAGTGCGAAAGCACGTTTTGTTTTGCGTCTGGTGGAGACGTTGGCGAGTGTGGAGACTACGGTCCTTGCGGTGTTGGTGCGAAAGCACGGGTGTTTTGCGTCTGGTGGGGACGGAGACACGGCGATGTCTGGTGGAACATCGGGCGCGAGCACACACGGGAGCGTGGTGCGTCAAGCGCGGGGTGCTAAATGGCTGCACGGAGGGTGGAGGCGTTTGTTGGGAACGTCGGAGGAGGTGAGTGGAGCTCAGAGCGGTCGGGGGATTGTCAACCCAACCCCGAAGAGCCGGAGCTCCACAGTGAGGTGTCGGAAGGAAAGTAGGTGCCGGAGAATGGCCCCACTTTCCACGGTGGTGCATGGCGCAGGGGAGGGTCGGGGCGTAAACCCCGGCCCTTTCGGGCTTGGCGACCCCGCGAACCCGAGCTGGGTGTAGAATACCCGCATTGGATCAGAAATCAGAACTTTAGCGGGACATGTTGGACCGTGAACGTCCGACCAGTGGCGGTGATTGGTACCATGGGGGCCGGGGGCCCGGTGGTGCTTGCACCACTCCCCGGCCAATTTTGAGGTTGGCCTCGTGGTGGCAGTAGTACCGACATGAGTGAGTTGCATAGTCCCAACTCGGGTGCGTTCCTGCAGAGAACGTAGGGGGTTTTGAAAGTGCCTCCCCTGTAACCAAGGGGCCGCGGCTGAGCTGATTACGAGGTCGTGGGTTTGGTAATCACCCGACCGGGTTGGCAAAATTTATTTTGCCATTCTCGTGAGTCGCGGTGGTGCGTCCTGTCTGGCGTTAATTCTCACACCTCGCACATGGGTGCCGTGTCATATATGCCGGGAGGCGGGGATGGCACGTTAAATACAACCAGGAGATATATAGTGTCTTCTGTACTTTCCAGCTAGTTTGGTTACCTAGCCGCTAGATGGAGGCAATGTAGATTTTCGCACGACCTCTAGATGGCGCGGCGATCGACGGGGCTTTTAAAATTCCTTCCACCAAAACCAAACATAACCCTACCGGATCTGTTTTGACAGTTGGTGCCACTGTGAAAAATAATCGAAAAATATGTTTTCTCTCGTTTAACCATGGAAGATGAGAGAAATAAAATATCTAGTCGAGATAAAGTGCGAAAGCATCGAGCTATACAAGCCGAGATAAATAAAGAAATCGAACAACGTTCGCGATATCTTAGTCGCATGAATGGTAAGTAAAAATTTTCGTATCGCCGTTACTTTTTTATTCTACGCGCCCATCAGCCAAAAATAAATGAAATTGACAGTTGGCAATAAGTCAAAAAAACGAACAATTCTAAAATCATTACTATTTAAATTAAAATGACCTAGACATTTAAGGTGATCGATCAGTCACCTCGAATTCGTAAAATTGAGATTTTTCTGAATTATTCGACTCGCTGTTTTTCGACGTTGTGTATCTCTTTCGCACTCACAGTAGTGAGATACGGACTGATCCGTCGACTGAAAGAAAAATCTTTCGAAGGGCACAAGTAAAAATTCAAGGACAGTGAATAGGTTTAGTAAGTGCCTGTAATCGGTTTGGCTTTTTCCTCATTTCAATAGCGTTTTTTCGAGGTATTCGCAGTTTTTTTTATACATGTAATTTCTTTCAAACGGTATTTATAATTATTGACTGAAACTAATGATTTTTCTAACTTCACTTACACATTTTGCTTCAACGCGAAAGAAGAATTTTTAAAAATCCTTATTGTTAAAAACAACTCCAAGCCACCTTGATGCCATTCTCTCGACATTATTTTATAGATGAGATCGCGACGTCAGAAGGTGAAAATTTTGCACGCGACGAATTTGAAGAGGCAGGCAGCTCGCAAGCTCCAGTCCTACAAAATCGGAATGACCGAACAGCACAACTACAATTGAGAGAAGCTCCCGAAGCTCAACATGAAATTGCCGAATGCAGTTATGCTGAGTCTTCGTCGTCGCTAGACGGGGAATATGGGCTAGCTGAAGAACATGACAACGCGAGAAGAACCGATGCATCAGAGGCGTCTACTGTTTCAGAGGAAGAAATTGTCGTGCAACCAAGAATTTTTGAGGCGGAAAATGAAAATATTGACGAAGTAATGCAGCTTCAACGTTGGGCCGTCTTAAATAACATACGACAAAATACGTTGGACGAACTTTTGCTCATTTTACGAAGGAGATTGTTGCCTCAGTTACCCAAATCGGCAAAAACTTTTCTACAAACTGGAACTGCTACGTACGATATTCGACCAATGGAAGCGACGGATAACAGTATGGGCGAATTTATTTATTTTGGCATTGCAAAAGGTCTCGATGCGTGTGTTCGCGAAGACTTGCATGTTGATGAAAAAATTCTGCTCCAAATTAATGTTGATGGGGTTAAAATATTCAAATCAGGCACAAAACAATTTTGGCCCATACTGTGTAAGGTATTCAGCAGCCCACACATTTACAAACCTTTCACTGTTGGGCTTTATTGCGGAGAAGCTAAGCCCCTGAATTCTGAAGCATTTTTGCATAATTTTGTCCAAGAACATCATTTGTTGGCTGAGGGAATTGTCGTAAATGGGCGGCAACTTGAAGTGGAAATTCACTCTTTTATTTGTGACGCACCAGCGCGAGCATTTTTGAAGGGTACGAAAGGTCATGGAGGTTTCTATGCTTGTGAGAGATGCGAAGTCAAAGGAGAGCGCATTGACAATCGCACAGTGTACACCGACGTTGATGCTAGGGAACGGAACGATCGTTCATTTCGATTGAAATCGCAACCGGAGCATCATCACTACGATTCGCCTTTACTTGCCATTGAGCCTTCTGTGGATATGGTTTTCCAATTCATATTGGATTACATGCATCTGTGTTGTGAGGGAGTTATGAAGAAATTGCTGGACATTTGGGTCGGTGGCAAATTCCAGAATTTTATGCAACGACGAAACAGGTTAGGAAACCGACAAAAACAGGAGATTTCACACATGCTACTGCAACTACGTCGATGTATCCCTTTGGAATTTCAACGCAGGCTGAGGAGCTTACGTTTTGTTGCTCAGTGGAAAGCAACTGAGTTTCGATTTTTTCTATTGTATGGTGGGCCGGTCGTTCTGAGAGGAATTCTTAACCCCGAACTGTACATCCACTTTCTACTGTTTCACGTGGCGTGCCGCATATTGTGCAGTAGTTAATTTGCGTTCAGTTACAATGCACTCGCTAGAGAGTATTTGCGAGCTTTCTTCAACGCGATGCCATTAATTTATGGACGTCAATCACAAGTTATGAACGTCCATAATCTCATCCATTTGTCGGATAATGTGCGCAATATGAATTGTACACTGAACGCCATTTCTGCTTTTCCCTTCGAAAGTGCCCTTGGACAGATTAAGATGCTTCTTCGAGGTGCAAACCGCCCAATGGCCCAAATGTGCAGGCGTTTGCATGAACTGTCAACTATTATCACGAAGCCCCGGGTTCCTCCGACTATTCAGATCCTAAAATCTACGGTTAATCAGAATGACAACATACTCGATGTACAAAGGATCAGCTAGTTAATCGAAGGAAAAAATTGTGTTAAACGAAGATATTCATTTTTGCAGAGCGTTCGTCCGCGAGTAACTTTTTCGAAACATAAAACCTCCTTCACGAGCGAACGAACAAATCGTTTGGTTCTATTTTATTTGGGATTATTTTGTGCAAAGTTTTTAAGTGCGAGTGAAGTGCACTAGCATTCCGAAATATATGAGTCTTTTTTTTAATAATTCCACAAAATATTGCCTGGTTTATCGAAGAAAAAAATTGTCCTAAACGAAGATATTAATTTTTGCAGAGCGTTCGTCCGCGAGTGACTTTTTCTTAACTTTTTCGGGACATAACCTCCTCCACGAGCGAACGAACAAATCTTTTGGCTTCAATTTTATTTGTGATTTTTTTATGAAAAGTTTTTAAGTGAGGGTGACGTGCACTAGCGATGAGAAATATTCGAATTCTTTTTTTTATAATTAAACAAAATGTTGCCTGCGTTAGCAAAGAAAAAAATTGTCTTAAACGATGATATTCATTTTTGCAGAGCATTGGTTGAATACTGTGACGAGAAAAAAGCTCTCTTGCATTGTGTCACGCGAACGGACGGAGAAAAAAAAAAAGTTCCAGTCTTTTACCTCTGGATCTCTCGACAAACGGTGGTAACCTTCGTCAACGCTGGAAATTCTCTTGTTCTTTTGGTTAATATTCTTGTATTTGTAAATATTATTATTGTATGCAGCATCTATCTCAAATTAATGACCAACAATGCTCTCAAAAGCAAAATGATATTCGAGATTCTGCATGGTTCCCACATTCACGATTTACGCTATAAGGTTTTTTTTTGTCTCATTCATTTTTTAATGTAACGGTCTTTTAAACTTCACTTGTCCAGATATACCGGAAAAATTAATACAACATAAGTGAATAGTCATAGATTTTTCACCTGCATATATATGTTGCAAATTCCTTTTAATTCATCGTTCAATTGATATTTTTTTACGAACGAACTGCGGGTTTGTTTGAAACTTTGACCGCCCCCAGACTGTAAATATTTCCAGTTTTTGAATTAATTGCAAAAGTAATCAATTGGTCGTAAACTTTATTTCAATAAACTCCACCATAGAACATGATAATCCTTTACATTATCCTTTTTTTAACATCACGTTGTATTCGTGTCCCATCTACTCCCTTTTTATTATATTTTTGAGATTATGGAGAAAGTCTACGCGTATCAGCTCATAGAATTCATCGGAGAAACTGTCGGGAGCAAGAAGTCGATCGATTGTGTTCCAACATCATGGATCGAATTCGACCCGGTGTTTGGCAAATGCATGACCCAATTCATGCCACCGCCATATACGGCCGGGCGACTAAAAATTCTTAAAAAAATGGTTGCACAACAAGCGAGTGCCGGAAGTGATTGGCCTCGCTATCCGATTAATATTCGTGGAGCTGCCGGTAAGTTCAGACGAGTAAAGTATGGAACCGCAATATCATTTTCAACATTTCACAAAGAAAATTACGAAATAATGTTTCGCATAAATCGTTGGTAGTAACGAAATATTTGTTCGATAGAAAGATGCACTCTGATGATTGTACTATTATATAATTTATTAACCATATTAATTTTTAAAATAGAACAATCCTTCTTAAAGTGCGAAGTGATTTTTTGAAAGTTTAGAACTGTTCTTTAAATACCAAAGAAGCGACTCTCTTGGCTCTTTTAGATTTTGATAACCCTCGATTGCATTTTACTTTTTCTTCTGTGTTTTCTATGCATTGTTGTCCAGCTCGTGATTCCAACAGCCCCGGCCGTACGCCAGTTTTTTTTTCAAAATGTTCTCTACTTATTACATTTTTTGTATATTCCAAGGGATAATGTTCAAAAAATCCAGGGCAATTTATCAAGAACTTTTTTGTAATTTTCTAGATTCAATAGTCCACATCAATTTGTATGTATCAAAATATTTTAAAACAAATTCATGATTTGGCTTCCAGTTAACACACGGAGAAAAATAAACTGTTCAAAGTACCAGGTTGCTCTTACCAAACTGGCTAGTGCGTATATAGATAGAGAGACTGTGCGGTATTTTTTACTTTATTGACCTTGACAATTCAGTAAATGAAGTTCGGTTTGCTAATCTAGTAGTAAGCGTTAGAATTCCTATAACATGTGGTATTTTTCCCCGTTCATGCAGTAAAGTTACCAGTCGAGAGTGTAAGTATGATTATTGCTGCCACCGAAAACTTTACTAGCCCATGTAGTTAAAATGATTCGTCAAGCTCTCAGTCGCGAAGCCGGTCTAGGCCATTCGATTTACCAGACTGTTTGGTCGTTTATTCGTTTCAGCAGCTATTCAGTTTGGTAACTGTTTCGACAAACAATGATTAATATACCAATGCCAATGGGTAAAATTAATCGCCGAATTCTGGTTTGCAGCATCTGTCTCGAGTATTAGAATTACTCAACTATAAGGTATATGTACCCATGTTATTTACTAGTCGGTAAAGTAACTTTTACCACAAGTTACCAAACCTATTATAAGTGCTTTTAATTTAAACTACCGGTCAGTGAATGTTATTAAATATTATTTCAACCAAATTATTTAGTATAATTAACAATAGATACTCCATTCATATATGGCCACTAGAAAATCTGGAAACATCTGCTGGAATCGTTGTAAATATATTAATTGTAAAAAAGAAAGATAGGTACAAAGGAATATTAAATACATAATTATTGTACATTCCATCATTTTATTACAGATATTTAACATGGTACATTTTAAACAATTTTTTATAGTAATGAAAGCACAACATAATGCAAAATATTCACAATGCGTGGCGTACGGTTACATACAGCTTAGAGAGCTTAATGAGTAATAAACAACACAGGCGTGAGCACGGTAATGCATCTAGAGAAATTAGGTTCTTAGGTAAATCCATATTTGTGGAATTTACTATTTCGAAGCCCCAAAAATGATAATTAAATTGAAAAGATGGTAAGGGATTGGACAAAAAATAAGGGATGTCGCCAGCCAAAAAAATATCTATCACTCTACCGAAAACTGGACACATTGCATCTTTATTGATTATCAATATCGAATTTATTGAATATTTTGTTCCGTGGATGTCTATCCAAGCAACACGTCGTATTGAAGTTTGAGGTGATATATGAGTGAAATATGTATTGTAAGTAATTGTATCGATTTCTCGCAAAGGACCCGAGTTCCTTATTTTAGATAAATTACAATTACGCACAAAATTACAACTTTGCAGTTGATATTTCATTGCTAAAGTATGAATTATATTAACACGACTACAAGAGACATTTGTAGTAAGCTTTGACAGTCGATGTCTGCTTTCATATCTCAATGTTGAATAATAAATTGGAGGCCCTACTGCTCGTATTACTCGTGGGTAATGCGTAGCAAAATGAAATTTCGGTGCAAGTTTTTTTCCGGGAAAAAGTTCGAGGTAGACCTCATGGTGTTTGTGAATTAAATAGACTAACATATCTATCTGTACAGATGTTAAACGAGGGGCTGTTATGATATCAATTATTTGTCGCAGTAATACATATAGATGCCAAAATTGATTATCGACCGGTACGACATCGCCTACCATAAAACCAAAATATCTCACGAAACAAAAAGTTTCCGATGCAGACATTCTTAAGCGAACTTCTTTCGCTTTTTGCAAACTTATGGGAGGTGGTTTATTCGACACCTCTAACCGTCCGTAATCAAATACTTGTATTCTAAAATTCAGAGTGTCAAGAGTAAACAATTTTAATTGAAATATGAAAGTATTGATCAATGCTGTCATTACATAGTTGCAAATACCCTCTCCGAAATCGTGTGCTATATCGATCGATATGTTTTCACATAGATTGAAATCTGAGACACTGTTCCATATACAGGATTCTTTTACTCCAGTTTTTTTAAAATCGTTGAGTTTTAAATCGTTCTCGTAATCATTTTTAGTTCTTAGTAAGCTGGGATCTTCAACAGACAAGGTTTGACATTTGTTTTTTGGCACTTTGCAAAATCTGCAATAAAAGTTGCTAGAAAAACTTTCGGTTAGGCCTAACATACTGTTGAACCCTAGATTGTCTCCTATCAGTATACCAAGGCTGAAGTATATAGTTTGTTCGCCGAAGTCTGTCACAATATTAATCCCCTCATCTCTCAATATGTGTAATTCTTCGAGCAATGGTTTAAAAACAGCTTTATTGCCGTGATCTTTCCGATCTTGGGCAAAAAACAGTAATACCAGAAATATGGATTCTAAAGTCGACGCATATTTTGGTGGCATACAAGCGATAGATGCATAAACAGCCCCCAATTTATTAACTCCAGAATGTGACCCGAGTGGATTTCCCGTTTCATATTCATCGAAGTGGATATAGAGAGGTAAAACCGTTTCATTGCCAAATTGTCGTGTTTTCTCTTGCCATAGACTGCCTTGGACGAAATTACTGTATGTAGAATTATCGTTTTGTAATTCTTGCAAGTATTTTTTTATTTCGACAAGCAACTCCGGTATCTCTAAAACCGATTTTAATTGGGCTCGAAGTGAAATTACTTTACCAGTTACAATTACTGGTTTTACAATCTCTTTTCCACAAGTTTTTTTCTCTAATACAACTTCCGATATTCTGTACGTTCCGGTTCCAATATATTTATATTTATTGTTGAGGACTTTTAACCGCTTGTACTCGGAATTCAAATTTCGAAATGGATTTCCTATTGAGTCTAAAGTATCATCAATTTGCTTCAATATTGCATTCTTTTGAGAGTCTTCCGGAAGTTTTAAATTCGAGTGTACTTTGTCTTTTATGAACGATATAATGCCATTTTCGAACAAGGATGAAACACTATCGGTCCCAAGCTGGACAATTTTCCTGGGCACATGTGGCTCATTGTATAGAGTTAAAATTAAGGACTCAGCCTCTGACTTTAAGCTCTCACAAGGAAAGTCTTTCCGCTGACCTCCTTCAATTTTGATGAAATTGAAATATGTTATTCTTCATCAAAATCTAAGAGACACGTATTTTTTTTTATCGGCGGAAAAACGTTTCTAAGGGGTGAAAATATCCCCTAAAGTTGAGACCTCCGAGGGGTAGTTTTCAGGTTTCGCCTATTTTCACTCGAGATAAGCGAATGCACACAAATGGATAATCAACTTAATGATAAACGATGGAAAATGCAACTGGTTTCATATCGGGGGGTTGCACAGGAAAAAAGTTATAGGGGTTGAAATTCACAAAATCGTTATAACAAAAAAACTATAGCACCTATCTCGATGGTTTCAATTGCATTTTGAAGAGGGCAAAAAAGTAGTAGATACGGATTTTTGCGTTTTTCCCGCAATGAAGTTAAGGGGGTGAACTACCCCTATATATGTCTACAGTAAATCTCAATAAAACGGCAGTATTTCTTTGTTTTCTTATTTCTTCTCCTCGTGATACGTATTTTCTTCAAATTTACAACAACCGTGCCACGTATATATCATTAAATGAACGGTTTTATCTAGAAGCCAACTTATTTATAGATCGATTTTTCGATGAAAAAGTATACATATACTGCTTATCGATAAGTCCGATTGATTTATATTTGGCAATGAGATAATATAGGCGTACGATAAGGGCTTACACATATTTGTTTCGGTAGATAACATGCAACATGCAACATGCTTTTATCTTTTATTGATGATAGGTAAACAGTCTAACAAAATAATCACTGCAGCGATAGATAGAAGCGAATATATAATCGCAGGCTATTCTAGCCGTTGTAAGTACTGCAGTAATGATAGTCATCAAAAAAATGTTTAAAACATAGCGACTTTTTACACCAGGAGCAGCGAATAATAGCAACATTTTCACATCCTGGAACTTCACGATGTGAGTTGCAGGAATCTCCAAATGCAAAATCTACAGGATTTTAAAAATTCGCTGATTTTTCTTCTATGTAACCACTTTTGTACCAAGAATATTTGAAAAGATCGATATAACGCGGTGACGACAGTTGGTTATGCACGAGTGACTGCAGCTTTATGATATTGTTTCTCAAATGCAAATCAATATCATATCCATCAAAAGACAATGATCAGAAAAATGTCTAACAAAATTTTTTCATACTCGGAATCCAAAAACATCGAGGGGTTGAATTTTTCCGGTAGTTCCTTTAGGTATAATCATTACTTTGACATCTCTATTTGAAGGTTTCACATCAAGAACAGCTTGGGGACAGTGTCCAGTCCAAGAATCAATCAGCAATAAAGATTTTTGACCAATTTTCGGGAACAATACATGCTGTAACCAAGTTTTGAAATGACCTGAAAATAGAAAAACGTATTTTCATCATTCGAAAAAATATCTATACAAAAACAGTGGGTGTGTAATTTATACCTGAAGTAAGCTTCCCAGACTTGGATACTTCTATTACACATTATCCGGTCTGAAAAGCGTCTTTTCCACTATTGGACCAATCTTGCCAGTTGGTTCTTTTAAAACCAAAAATAGAGGAGATAACAGCTTACCATCAGCTGATATAGTCGGTTGAATACTGTAACTGTGGGTCATAGAAGAGACTGATTGTACAAGACATTGTATTTGCTTTTCTCCTTCGACTGCTAAAGTTCTTCCGGAATGCATTTCTAGTTGGAAGCCACTCTGATCTGCGTTGAATGTATTTGACAATCCGTAAGTTTTAATATTTTGTTTTACGTCATCGACAAATTTTGGAATTTGTTGTTCCAACACTGTTCCATCTTCAATTGTTTTAGATGTAACGAATTTATTTATTTTTCTCGATACGATACGATGAGCTGCTTTGAATGAGATTATCCACGTACGAGATGCATTGAAACGAAAATCGGTATGCCCTATTTCTCTTTGAGCATGTAAGGCCCATCTTTTCAAATCGGAATCGTGCACTATCAAACCAGCATCCACAGCAACTTTGAAATTTTCCAAAGTGTAAGCACAAATACGTGCTAATTTTTCTTTGTACGTGCCCCCTTTGTTCAAATTGTGCGCCCACCGCCGCAACTGTTTTATAGATTGCACTCACTTGAACTTTTGTTTAACACTGCCCAAACCTAAATTTCCTTTCTTCCCGCTGCGCCAATACTCAACGGCCCTTAATTTGTACTCGTAAGATAAGCCTTCGTCATCACGAGTGCATGTATCAGGCGGAAATTCTGGTTCATGCAGGGCGTTTGACCATTCTTTATCTTCAACAATTTCCATTTTCCAATCCTTGAACGGTTCTTCAAAATGCAAAGAATTTTCTTCCACCATTTCGAAACCACTGTATTCGTTCATTGCAGTCAACAAAATATTTTCAAAGTTTTCTTTCAATTGTATTTCATCGTTATTTACTGGTGAATCCGGTAAATGCATAACTTCAAAAGTTGCGAGAAGCATTCTAATAACGTTCAAAGGATTTATCTTCATTTTGATTTATACTTACAATTTCGTTTTAAATAGTCTCGAATTACAAGTGACTGCTTTCGTGTAAAAGAAAAATAGCCGACTGTGGTGAATATATGCCGCGATCGTTGTTTTGTTACTGCTTCTACGTCGTATGTGAAATCTAATTTTGAGAGCGAGTCACAAACTGAACAGAAGTGATTCCCAGATAACACCGTTAAGAAAGAGGGGAGTTATGATAACTATGAAAATGCGTCAATATTTACTAAATTTTCGTGAGATCATAAGGTGTAGATATTTTTGGAATTCATCTTCTGGCTTATTCAATATTGACTAATAAAAAAAATGGTGATCCGTAAAAATTAACCCATATGTAATTTTCGGCGAAAATAAATAAATAAGAAAATTCTTTGAAACTACGGATGTGATTGGTATGGATACCGTAAAAAGTGACAAGAAATAAAAAATTGATAGAGTGGTAGAATTTTCAGAGGGAAATTTTATTGTTTCGAAATTTCCTTGCTCAATTAGGTAAAATTCATTGCTTAAATACATTTAAAATTAAATCTTTTAAGTAAAACTAGTGTCTTAAATTGCCTTCAAATAAAAAACAACTTATTAAGATTGGACGCACACTTTTGGTTCTATCGCTTTCACCAGTTATGAAAATGCTATTTCCAGAAAAATCTATCCATCGTTTGAGATGTAGACGTTGAAAATTGGAAGAAAACACGTATCACAAGGAGAAGAAATAAGAAAACAAAGAAATACTGCCGTTTTATTGAGATTTACTGTAGACATATATAGGGGTAGTTCACCCCCTTAACTTCATTTGCGGGAAAAACGCAAAAATCCGTATCTACTACTTTTTTGCCCTCTTCAAAATGCAATTAAAACCATCGAGACAGGTGCTATAGTTTTTTTGTTATAACGATTTTGTGAATTTCAACCCCTATAACTTTTTTCCTGTGCAACCCCCCGATATGAAACCAGTTGCATTTTCCATCGTTTATCATTAAGTTGATTATCCATTTGGGTGCATTCGCTTATCTCGAGTGAAAATAGGCGAAACCTGAAAACTACCCCTCGGAGGTCTCAACTTTAGGGGATATTTTCACCCCTTAGAAACGCTTTTCCGCCGATAAAAAAAAATACGTGTCTCTTAGATTTTGATGAAGAATAACACATTTCAATTTCATCAAAATTGAAGGAGGTCAGCGGAAAGACTTTATTTCTCAGATACGTCGCATATTTTCGGATTAGTAGAATCATCTTCTTTCAATTCTTCATCGTTTTGAGACGATTCGAGACGAGGCGGACACGAGCCACTACATACTTGGTCGATACATACAGTCGTATTTTCATGAGCACCTACATTATCTTTGTGAACTGAGTTCAAGTGTTTTCGATAAGAATTTAATGAACCATATTTACGGCGACATTCATTATTTTTGCACTCATAGTGATCATTTTGCTTGAGGAGGTGATCCGTTTTGAGATGCAAAATTAGATGATTCGACGTTTCAAATTGTAAGGTACATTTAAAACACTGCATGTTCGACACGTCACGAAATAAAATTTCTACAGTCTATCTTTTTAAAAAAAACGAAAACTGTCCAAAGCTATTACACTTCCCTTTTTCTTATACCCTTCTTTCTACGTTTGGTCGGGCGTTGTGAAGTAAGCATTGAGCGTGCAAATCAATTTGTTTACACATGCGTATTTCTTGTGGTTGCGGCTCAGTTCGTAAACGTACGTTTCGATAAAAATCCAGCAATGAATCGTCTCTTCTTGATAATGCGCATCCAATGCGAAGAATGCTTTAAAACACGAGTCCATGGCTTTTATTGGAGAACAGACCTCGTATTCAACGTCATTTATGATCACGCGTGTGCTCACTAAATTTTCAATAGGGCCAAGAAATAGTGGGAATGGTTGGGCAGTTTTCTTCGCTGATATCAAACTTTGGGCCCGAGCTTGAAGTTTAGGCGCAAGTTCGTCCAATGTCTGAAATTGTACAAATGTTTACTTTTTTTTTACCTTTACTTACTATTTATTGCACATTTATTTATTTATTATATATTAACCTCGACATGGAGGATGAAAAGATCTGCAATCTCGACTCGAGAAGGCTTTTGGTTTGCTGTCTTTTTCGTCGTCCTTATTGATCCCAATAAAAGTGGGAGAAGCAAAAAAGCTAGCACTTCGATCTTTCTTGTAATTCAATATGTACATAAACCATATATCCCTTTCATTATATGACATATGTAAAATATTCTCAGCTTATTTCAGCGAACCTTTCTCGATAAGCGTGCGATGAGTGTGCAGAGCATTGAGCACTTCCGGGCTTGAAGAATTCTGAGCAACGTAATGAAGACCTTCAGCAATACGTGCCCATTTGATAAAAAGCTTGTTTTTAGAGCCAGGGTGCTTATCATCGAAGTCCATATCAAGCTGAAAAAACGAAAAATAGGAAATATGTGCGAATTTTTTATACCTATAGTTTCGAACAAGTGCACAACTCCTTTATCCAGCTACTTCAAAATCTCTGGACACATTCAAAACTTTTTTCCTTCTTGGTTATTTTATATTACACTACACCCGAATGTACTTATTAATTAAATACAATATAAAATATGCAAAAATACTTACCAATATATACCCATCGGAGCGTTTCAGACCTTTGATTTTGTGCAAATATTCTGAACCAGTAGAGGTCTTGAGTGCGTTCAATCTATAAGTCCGTGTTAGTGTCCACTTGTAGATTACTTCTTCGCGTGGCTCGTCATTATTTTCCAGCCACTTGATGTTTTCAATTTCAGAAACTGTCGGGTTGATATTTACTGCCGGTTTTGCTATTCGCATCAAATTATTCATAATCAATAGTAAAAATATAGCAACAATGATTGGAATAGAGAATTCGAATCGACGAAATGAATAATATATAATTTACAGAAACAATTTAGTTTTCTTTGGGATTTCAAAATACCGATCCTACGATACGTTTTTCGTTTGTTGTTGTATTTTTGATACAGAACTCCACCGGCACATTGGCGACCATTATCGGTCCCGCTGTACGGCCTGTACCATAAATCGAGATTTGTCGTCGGTACTAGAAGTACGAGATCGTGGGCCCAGTTCAAAAACTCTTTTCTCTCGATTCTGCAAATATAATTTTTTTTAAAGTGCTTTTTTTCAAACTTTCAAAAAAAGTAAAAAAATCCCAACAAAACCTTTCGTCGGGATTATTCCGCAATTCGCTGTCTATCAAAATGGATGATATCAGCGAGGTGTTGTTTTTTCCCAAATTTTTTAACGTATACAAATACTCTTGCCCTCTGGGGTCGTTTGTGAGCAACTCTTCCAGATTCGTTCGAAATTTAGGTGTCACTAAATTAAGATGCCTCGAGACATCCGTATGCGTGCCTAGCGCTTTTTCCGGTGTATCACCTGTGCGACACTGACCTTGACCAGTGGGTGGTTGCGATGACAGATCGTTTAACAAGGGAGTAACGAGAGGGACATTTTCCTGTAGAAGATTGTCTGTAGGGAAAAAAGAAAAAAGGCTGCCCACTGATACATATTTTACGAGATTTTCATTTTATTATAATATTTTTTATTTATTTTTGCTTCCTCATAGCTATGTGACGGTGAACATTTTTGTGCTTAAAATGTCCCAAAATAACGAAAAATCAAAAAAAAAAATGCAAAATTCAGACGTTCATAACATAACGAGAACGGTTTGTTTTCTCTACTTCACATATATTTTATTTCTAATTTTCATTAAATTAAATAATAGAAACCTCGTTAAACTATGTAATATTAACGCAACTCCAATGTAAAAATTGAAAAGACGATCTCAAAATGGAAACAAAATTAGAGAATTGAGTGACTTTTTTATTTTCTCATTTTGTTACATTAATAAATTTTCGAGATTCTCAGTTTCGAAAGAGAAAAACGAGAAAGTAATCGAGATATTTTCAACCTCAATAAAATTATAAATACAAACGCATTGAAAAAGAAAGAAAGAGATCACCCAAATATTCTCGCTAAACCGAAAATGAGTCCTACACACATCACAATTGACCTAAAGACAGATTTACAAAATTCCTTACCTGATCCCAGCTCTATAAACGTTTCTAAAAAATCTGGCTCATCACTCCTGTGGTTATGAACACTATTGGAGTTACCGAGAACAGTGACTCCAAAATACTCAGACATGATGCCTCGATATAGTTTTTCTTTCGTAATTCGTCTTTGCAACGCGATAAAAACAAAAGTAGTCGCCGATCAATTCACCTATACACTTGGGTATCCTTTGCCCGCAACATGTGGAATAACAAATGCCGGCAGATTGATCAAATCCACTCGTAACCGTATCAAAAGAAACGGTACGATTTACCACACATTCGGTGATTCCCGCGACGACGCGCGCTACAATTAAAGCTTCGTAGACTACGCGAGAGTGACGCGCAGAGCGTATCAATCTTATTGTAGTCTTACCGACGGAGAAAGAATACGATTCTAGCGCTGCGTAGTAAAATTAATAAACTGAGTGGTAAAACTTGCAATCTCATCTGTCGAGTTCATAAAACTATACGGCGTGTATATCGATACAGAAAATCTGTGCAATGTACCATTATGAGATTATTTTGAATAACTATAATTTTATTCTAATTTTTACTTTTGCGCACGTATTTAGAAATGTACACACCTACGACTGTAACCACAATTATGATACCCCGGACCATAATTGTTTTACTAGTGTAGTGTGGTAGTTTTAACAGGAGGATTTTTCTCCGTGCAGGAGAAAACAGCAGATTAGAGTTAATGTACGTTGTCTATTTGCATTTCTGAATGTCGATGTAAAATTGGCTGCACACAAAATTATAATGCTCTCGCGGCTTTTGATATTTCGGACAGAACTAAATAAATTTGATCTTTAATCTCTCAAGGATTCGCTTTTTTCGTATCTCAAGAATGTGATTGAATTTCTTAATTGTCCATTATGCGTGATTGGTTATTGTGTCCTTATGCAGAAACGCACAACGAAGCCCTCCAAAGACTGAAGCGATTGACAGCTCAAGAATACGCATATTTAACGGGGTATGATGAACCGGAAAAAAGATCCGAGCTCACCACCAGAATTTTAATTGTGTGATGACCGGGGTTTGAGAGGGCGAAGTAATAATGATGATAATAATAAGACAGGAGAATGAGGTAAAAGATATAATATATTGAGACTTGATAATTAGGGAGTGCACGAGGTATTAGCGGTTCGAAGGATGGTGATGAACTGAGGAGTCGAGGATTAGAATAAAGGAGAATGATTTGGTGAAGTGGTAGTGGGGAGATGAAGCGGAGGAGAAGTTGAGGCTCGTGGGACAAAGAAGTGCTGAGGAATGCGGTGATAAGATTAGGATGCTGAGCTAGGAGTTTTGAGTGTGAGAAAGAATTAAGAACGGATGTGAGGTATCGGGTACGAATGTGGGAAAGAGTTTGGAGAAGAATAAGGTAATAGGGTGCTACCGTGACACTCCCCCTCTTACAAAACGATGCTCCGCATCGTAGGTTACAAATTTGCTGTTTTCGTGACTCTATATAATGAAAATGATTGTACATGAGGTCAATTTTAAGTGTGACTCTATATAAAATTTTGTGTTATTCATGAGAAGGGTTGTGTGAAAGTGTGTAAGGGTCTCGTTAATTTCATTGTTTTAGGGGTTGTAGTATTTCGGTTCTTCACTGTTGGTTCTTTATTGGTAAATTTTGGTAACTCTGGTCTTCCTTAAGATCCCTTTTTATTGTCTGTTCGTCCTTTTATTTTCTGGAATCTGTAACTGAGTAAGTCGATTAGTTGTCCATGTTAGTAGGGGTGGGGTGTTATTTCGGATAGGTATGGTCGGTGTCGTTTATCGTTATTGGTTGGTTATTACGTATGGTTGGTTTTCCTTTTCTTTTCTTTCTTTTTTTTTTTGGTTGTCTCCTCTTTCTTCGTTTTCCTTTTATTGGTTTTATGCGTTTTTATTGCTCTGTTTCGATTTCGATTCCGAATGGGTAATGTTTCTTTTCAAGTTTATTCGGGTTTCCAATTGCTATTTGCTCAAATTTTCATTTTCCGTGGATATTGTACCTAAATTTCCAAAGATTCTGAAACATTCTAAATTTGATTAGTTCGTTGGTGGTTAGTGGATGTGACATGTTATGAGTGATGGGAATGGATCCGGTTCGCTGTCATGGGGCCAATGAATTATGTCGAGTGTTGTTATAAAAAAAATAGTGAGGTTTATTTATATTTTTTTTTGTTGTTGACCTCTTTAGGGTGTGATTATGTTACGCCTTACGTCTATGATTATTCGAATAGGTGATTACAATAATGGGTGGTTATGGTATATAAGTTTCATAAAGTAGAATCAAAAGGGGTTACGTAGTTACAATAGGTTTGGATATAGGGTAGTAGTAGTAGCAATAATGGTAATAATAATAATAATAATGATAATAATAATAGTAATACTAATGGTGACAATGATAGTGGTAGCGTGAGTGCGGATGTAAGTACAAGGTGTGTAAGTGTGCCGGATTTTGTGTGTCATAGGAGGTGTAATTGTGTTTTTGAGCTGAGTTCTGTTTTTCTTTTTTTTTTTTTTTTTTTTTATGTTGGTCCGAGTCGTTTGCGCTTTTCGAATTTTTTGGCTTTTTGGTCGAACGTTTTTATGATTTCTGCGCGGACTGTCGGGAGTTCTCTCGCGGTTATGGTGTCGATCCAGTCCTTGATGCTGTCGAGTTCTGTCTGGACGTCCGTACTCAGTTTTGGGGGATCAGTTGTCTCGTCTAGATTGAATGTTATTTTTTGTCTTTTTGTTGGGGGTTTTTGTTTGTCGGGGACGTCGAGTATCGGTCTTTTTGTCGGTTGGAATGTCCTCTGTTCGGCTTTCGCTTTAATAATCTGTCGTGCGTCCATTGTTATTGTTATTTTTTGTCGGTTGCTTGGTCCTGGTAAGTCTGTCTTGTCGATAGGTGGCGTTTTTGGTCTTAGTTCGGACAGGAATTTGTGAATTCTTCGTTTAGTAGTCGGTTTTTCTAGTGGTATGTATTCTTTGTCGTTGCTGTTGTCGTCACTGTCGTCTATTTCTATTATGTCAGGGGTCTCTTTTTTGATGTTTGTTATCAGTGTTATGTCATTGTCGTCGGAAGTCTCTTTTTTGATATTGGTCGGTGTGGGAGCGGGAGAAGGGGTTGTCTTTTTGTCGTCGGTTTCGTCTTCCGTGTTACTGCTGTCAGTGTCTTCGTCATCGTCTTCGGTATCTTCTTCGTCGTTGTCGTTGTCTTCTTCGTTGTTGTCGTTGTCTTCTTCGTTGTTGTCGTCAAACGTCCATGGGAAGATCCCTCTCCGTACCCAGTATAGGGCGCAGAGGTTCATGTGGTCGAGCATGCGGCGAGCGGGGAAGGCTCCTTTGCAGAGGTGGCATTGGCGGTCGGCTGCCGGGTTCGCGAGATAGCGCGTCGTCAGTCGTTTTTTGCATTCTGCGACGTGGGTGACTAGATGTCGATAGTGGGTCTCGGTTGCGCAGATGGGGCACGGGACCATGGTCAGTCGTTGAGGTTCCATTTTGTTTTGTTGTTCTTCCTTTTTTTTTTGTGCGTGTGTCTGTCTCTCTGTGTTCTCTTTTTTTTTTTATCTGTTAGGGGTAGTGCGTAAGGTAGGCATATTTTAATTGCGTTTGTTCTGTGTTTTTCATGCAGTGTAGTTGTTTTGAGGCTTAAGCGAAAGAAGGTATGAAATAAGGATTCCGTTGGTTCCCTTTGTTAGTAGGTGATTAGAATGTTGGTTAGCATAAATCTTATGGTATAATTTCTCTATAATACGTAATTGCTCTTGGTGTACTTCGTTCTCGCTCAATGAGGTTTTCCGTTGATAGCGTTATTTCGCGTGGTGGGTTTATTATTTGCACCTGGGGGTGGTAATTTTGTGTTGGTTGTATTTCTATGTCCGCGTTTTGTGTTTCTTTTTTCTTCTTTTTCGTGATACACGATAGGATTTTAAATAAGGATGATATTTTTCCAAACATTGAAAATCTCCAGCCAATTGTTCCAAGTATGAGAATTGAACCTAATGAGATTCCTCCGAATTTTAGTACTGATTCGATTATCGATAGTCTATCGTGGATGCGTTTTGTTTTGGTTATTTCTTGTGCCTTTGCTATTACTGATTTTAATGCCACTTCGTTCCTTGTTAAATCGTTACGGACATTGTCCAAATTGGACAGATCGGATGGTAGTTCGGTTTTAATTAATATTTCCGTAATGTTTAGGGTGTCCATTGTGTCTACAGAATTTTTGATCATTTTGGTTATGTTTAAAGCTAGTTTATGAGAGAAATTAACGTGGTGTACTATATTTATTTCAGTTGAAGGGACGAGTTTCGTAGTTTGGGTTTTCGCTTGGCATGATGGTTCTATTTCTAGTGTACCTGAATCTGTTATCATTTTGATGTCGGATTTGTCGTTATCGCAGTGGATGTACAAGTTTTCGGATGTTGGTGCTGCGTACAGCCATGCGTTAGTGTTTTGGATTTTGATCCAGTATGTTTGACTGAGAGTTTTTAAGCGAATGTCGCAGAGTTCGAGATTTTCAAATTGTGGGTTTGTGAGTAATTGGACTTCACATTCTGCCTTATCGTTAACATGTTGTACAGGGTTTGTTCCGTCGCAAATATATCGTGTTGACATTAGTTTGCAGTTACTTAAATCTGCTAAAGTAAAATAGTTTTCGAAGTCTGTTGAAATTGCGGTAAATCGCGTCGATGGTTTAATAAATGCAAAACGTGTTCCTTGTTGGCGGATTGGCGCTGACATATGTCTATACAGTTTGTATGTGATTGGGTCTAGTAATGGGATTTTCATTATAAATATCAATTTTTCGTCGTCTTGAAATACAACAAGTTTCGATGTCGCTATTAGTTGTGGTATGTATTCTGGTTCTAATGGAGTTGGGAATTCAAGGTTCGGTGTCAGTTTGCTAATGTTTTCTGCGCTGCGCAGCCATGTTTTTGATGATATTAAACAAGGGTGTATTTGTCCACCTTTTGCAAAAAGTATAGCGTCTGTTAGGGTATTCGTGTCGATTTCTAATTCTATAAGATCTTCTTCAATTAGGGCTATGAATTTCATTCCGTTTTGGTTGTATTTGATTGTGTATTGTAACGGAACGACAAACACACACACGAGACACACACGTTCAACGCTCGGACATAGAAATCCCCACCCGCCGAGCGAACAGAAACTTGAATGGGAGAGGGACGGACAGCCGATAACCGGACCGATCCAGTTTCCCCACCAAATACCCGTGACCACCAGGGTATATAAGCCCGGCCGGACAGCCAAAATGGGCCATTCTTTCACATCCTGCCGAACGATCCAGTTCCCTTACAGCCTCCTGCCAAGTCTCAGCATTGCGCCTGACGCTTAGCATAAAGGAATCCCTAGAACACCCAAGTGTGCGGTGGTCGTATTGCACGATTGCCAAACATTGTCCCTCCTGTTTAGCCTTACTTACTTGAGTACTAGCATTGCGTCTAGCGCCCAGGCGAGTCTCCTAAAGAAAAAGGTGTAAAGTAATCGTATTTCACGATTGCCGAACACTGTCCTCTCCTCGTAGCATCACTGCGTACGTACTGGCATTGCGTCCAGCGCATACAAAGTGTCCTAAAAAGGAAGAGAGTGCCCGCGAATCGTGCAAGGCGACCGCGGTCACCGACACTTTTTCCAGGATCGGAATTTTTGTTATAGAGAATCCAACTCCGTACGTATCGTCCCCTGAGCATGCCCGGCTCCTCCAAACAAAAAAGTCATTGCAAACAATAGTTTCGTACTGGCATAGCGTCCAGCGCAAAACCACGTTTCCAACAACATAACTTAGAATAAGACCACCTAGAGGAGGGCAGCACTGGGAGAGTAGAGATACCCCCTAAGGAAGCCTGACCTCGGTATTAAAGCACTAACAAGACAAAAAAACACTAAAATGATTAGCGTCCTCCTGCTACACAAGCCGGAGAACGTTTTTAGCCGCAAGGACCGGCGAAGTCCTCAGATCCAATACTATAGTATCTTCTTTTAAAAGCGCGTTCGCCCTCAGCGAACCGCACGTCCATAAAACTTGGCCGCCCGGACCGGCGATAGTCCGATTTCACTTCTCATTCTTTTAATCTTGCATTTTTCTTTAAAATCAAATAAATTCTTCTAAAGTAGAGCCAGCCGGTGATGAAAAGATCTAGCGTGAGGTAACACTCTGCTAGATCATCTGAGGCATCAAAAAAAAAAAAATATACAGAGTCCAGCACACGAATCCATTCTTAAAAACTCAAATCATTTCATTCTGCACACGAATTTATTCTTAAAAAAAAAAAAAAACTCAAATCGTTTCAGTATATTTCTTTTCGCATGTTGACTAATGCCAAGTTAACTTGTATTGTAAGGTTTCCTATTTCTCGTGTTATTGATTTTATTTGTTTCTGTGTTATATCGAATCCCGCTTTTATTATTTGAGTTTGGTTATACACTATTTCTGATAATTCGATTGAATTGTTTGCGAGTTGTTCAATTTGCGTTGCGATTCGTTTCGCGTCGTCGTTATCCATTGTGCCATAGACAAATTTAAATGCTTTGCCTATGAAATTGAATAGACCTCGTTTTTTGCGGTGTTGTGTGAGGTCTGTTGACGGTGGTAATAGTTCCCTAAGTGTTGATTCGGCATTTTCGATGGTGTTTAGGCGATTTTGAATGATTCTTAGTTGTGTCCTCATTAGGCATGATGGTCCTAGTGTGTTGCAATATGTGTACATACTTTGCAGATTTTCTTGTATTTGTTGTTTCCTGAATGTTCTTCATATGGTTATTTAATGTTACTATGTAATCGTCGAATGTAATAACTTTCTCGGGTGGTGGAAATTCTGACGGCAGGGTTGCCGGGTGACCAAAAACTAACTCGTATGGGGTGAATCCTGTTCCTTCGTGGATGCTTGTGTTGTGTGATAGTGTTGCGAATGAGATAAGTTCTTCCCAATCGCGGTCGTTATTTCTGTAATGTTTGATATACTCTATTAAACTGTGGTGGCTTCTCTCGAGAGCGCCATTTGATTGTGGGTGGTACGCTGATGTTCTATAATGTCGTATTTTGAAGAGTTCGGCGAATGATTGAAAAACTTCTGACATGAAGTTTGTACCTTGGTCTGAGAGAATTGCGCGAGGTGCGCCAAATGTCGTTATGAAATTTTGGCACAGTGCCTTAGCAACATCTACTGACGTTGTTCGTTTTAGGGGTACTGCGATACTGAATCTACTAAATAGATCCATGATTGTTAAGATGTATTCGTATCCTTTACTCGTTTTGGGTAAAGGTCCGACTATGTCGATGGCAATTTTGTCGAATGCTTTTGTTGGTGTGTTAGTAATAATCATGGGAGCTCGGTCTTTAACGCGTACTAGTTTGTTCTTTTGGCAATCGTAGCAAAATTTGATAAATTTTTCGATGTCTTCTCTCATGTTTTTCCAATAATATTGCGATGCTACTCGTTGGTATGTTTTCGTGATTCCTTTGTGGCCTCCTACGGTCGATCCGTGGAGTTCTGTTATTATTGCTTTCCTGTTTTCCGATGGTGGTACTGAGATGAGTCCTTCGCACAAGGTGATTGAAAGTTTTGTTTCTTTTACCATTGATTGTAGGTACGATTTGATGTTTGACCACGTGAGTGGGTCGATGATTTCTGGGTCTTTTGATAGTGTGCAGGATGTCAAATTTTCCATGTGTAACATTTGTAGAAGTACTCGGAGGCACTTTTTGATCGTAAATAAGTTCGTGTTATCCGTTGATTTTTCCTTACAGAAGATCGTGAAGTAGCTGGTTTCGCCGTGTTGCGTTGTTAAAATATGACCGGTTCTTGGTTTATGGTGTAGGAATTGTTCCTGGTTGATTTTTCCTTTTTCCAAAAGTACTTTGGAAACCATTGTGTTTATGGTGCAATCAGCTGCTAAGAAGTGTGCTACGTTGTCTCTTTTTGATAGAAAATTTTCTTGTGTGACCGTCACGTTGTCTTTGGCGTGTGTGTCTTGTGGTACAGGAATTCCTTTGGTTTTTGAAGGGGTTGAGTTGTGTGGTTCATCATGTTCGGTTGATGCCATTCGTTGGGTCGTTGGTGGATTTTCCTTTTCGGGTTCTGCTTGGTTTTTGCTTCCTTCTGCTTGTGGGACTGTTTCGTTGTGGATTTCTTGGTTTTCTTCCTGGTGTTCATTCGTGGTGTTGTTATCCGATTCTTCAGTTGGTGAATGTATTTCCATCGTTGATTTGTATTTTTTCGTGTTGCTTCGCGTCGCTTTTTCCGATTCTGGTAGTGTTAGTTTTTTTCTGTGGTATTGCGATAGTCCAAATGATGGATCGATGTCTTCGGCGTTACTGAATTGGTGTTCCGATTCTTCCATTGGTGTAGTGTTTGTCGGTGTTTTTCGTGGTCTTCCTGGTCCTCGTTTCGCCGTAGGAGCTGGAAGTTGTATGATAGGATTTTTCCTAGGTCTGCCAGGTCTTCTTTTCACGGGTGGTGTTGATTGTCGGGTGACTGGGTATTTCCTTGGTCTTCCGGGTTTCCTTTTAACTATGACTTTTGATTGTGGACTGATTGGGTTTTTCCTCGGTCTCCCGCGTCCACGTTTCGGTGCTGGTGTTATAACTTCCGTTGGTGACCGAAAATTGGGTTCCATGACTTCGTCCGAGTTTTCTTCGTCTGGGTCTTCTTGTTCTTCCTCCGTGTCTGAATCATCCTCCGAGTAGTGAACTGGAGGTGACCTGAAGGTCGCGGTTACCGGGTACTTTGCATGGTTCGAATTTTCTAACGTTTGTTTTCCTTTCCGCGTCCCTGAGTCGTCCTTTGAGTAGTGGACTGGAGGTGACCTAAAGGTCGCGGTTACCGGGTACTTTGCATGGTTCGAATTTTCCAACACTTGTTCTTTTTGCCTTAGTTGTTGCGCGTTTAAATGTTCGTTGCTTAATTTTCCATTTCCTTCGAGGGTGAGTTGAGTGCTTGCGTCTTTCGTATTCGATCGGCCACTTGAATGATTGGCGGGATTGAGAGCTTTTAATGTTGGCAGCACGGGGTCTGCTTCTTTTGGTTTATGCAGCGCGGAGCTTACATCATTTATATTCATTTCATTTTCATTATTTGATTCATTTTCATTTCGTCGCGTTGAGCTCGGTTCCGCTCTTTCATAAGTTGTGGCTTTTCCTTGTATTTTCGTTTCATTTTTTGTCGTTGAGTTTTTATGCACTTTTTCTTCCTCACTTGTTGGATTTGCTATTTTTTCGTTTTTGCTCGTTGGCGTAAGATTTCTTTCTTCATTGTTTCCTTGCGTTTCTTGATTTTCGCGCACTTCCTTTTCTCGTTGGCGTGTTGAATTTCCATAATGTCCTTCGTCGTTTTGTATTTTTTCGTTTTCATTTGCCGTTTGTGGCGTTTTTTGTAAGTTTGTTTTTCCTTTAACTTCGTTTGCTGATTTTCGTAGTGTTGAGCTCTTGTCGGCTCCTTCATTATTCCTTTGCGAGTCCATCGTTACATTTTCATTACTTTTATTATTTTGTATCGTTTTGTTTTCGTTTATCATTTCTTCTTTTTGTTGCGTAGTATTCTTTTTTATTACTTCTTCCATCGTAGCTTCTTCTTTGTTTTTTAAAATCATTTCTTCTCGTTTATCTAGTTCGTTGCCTGTTTCATTTTCCATTTCGTCTTCTGATGAGGTGCGATTGCTTTTGCGATCCTCGTCGTATTCCATTTCATTTTCAATCGTGTTCCTTGGGGCTTGCTTGTTTTCTTGATTTGTTGATTCCATTGGTTCTTCTTCTGCGGACGTTGGTTCGTCCTGATTGTTGTTGTCGATTTCTATATCCATGTTAGGGTGTGCACTCCCTTTAATAACATGTTTTTTGTTTGTTTTCGGTTTTGAGTTCGGTTGCTTGTTTGTAGTCTTAGTTTCTTCTGCTGGTAAAATTATTACATTGTCAGGCGATGGGTTTCCGGATGATTCGTCTAAGGGGGTTCTGATCCGTTTTTCTCCTTGTTGGGTGATTTTTAGTCTTTTCAAGTCCTCGTCATCGGCGTCTGCAGATTCTTCTCGAGGTTTGACGGGAAAGCCGTTGGCTGCGTTTCGGGAAAACGCGTCTGCGACGACATTAAGCATGTCGATTGAGTCTACATTGGCGGTTGGTGTTGTATGTCTCTTTGTTTTTGCTAGCGAAATCCTTGCTTTTTTTATGATTTGCGTTTTTACGTCTAATGGCTCGAAGTTGTGCGCTCTTGCGATGTGCTCCCGGTCGCGCTGTCCCGCGGAGTCGCCATCGCGTTTTTTTGCGCGATTTCTGTTACAATTTTCGTAAGTTGTTCCATTTGTGTGTGTAATGCTTCAAATTTGTCGTCGTTTTGGTTTCGGTGTTGATCGTTGAATCTTCGGTTGTTCGAGTTGTTGCGGTGTCGGTTTTGCGAGTTATCGCGGTTGTTTCGAGAACTACCGGGTTGTCTGTCGTAAAAGTCGTTCCATCTATTATTTCTATTTCGATCTTGTGAATCGTCTCTGTTTCGGAAGTTGTTTTGCTGGTTGTTTCTTTGGTAGTTGTTTTGATTTGAGTTGTCTCTCTGTCTATCATTATTTTGCGGGTATCGGTTTTCGTAATTTTGGTTTCCGTAATTGTTTTCATACCGATCTCGTGAGTTGTTTCGGTATCCAAAAGGTCTATTGTACGGTTGCGGGCCGCGCGATTCGCTGCGATACCTGCTTTGTTGGTTATTGAAACTGTTGTCCAAAGGGGACTGGCTTCTAAAATTTTGGTACATTTTTTCTCTGTGTTCTTTGATTGTGTGACAGTTTCCTGTGGAATGACTTCTTGATTGATGAAGTTCGCAAAATACGTCGGTGTGTTGGTTTCTGGTTTCAGCAAATTGAATTCTAGCTGTTTCTGGTGCTTGTGTTAAAAAGTGTTCTTTAGATATTCTACCGTGATTTACTGATTGGCGGTGTCGAAGTTCCTGTTCTATGTGAATCGCTTCCCTAATTGTTGCGTCAAAATCTCCGAGATTTTGTTGATTTAGATTTACTGCGATTTTGTCGAAGAGTCCTCTGATGAAGGCTCTGGTTACCGATTTTTGGACTTCTTCTAATCTTTTTTTCAAATATTGTTGTTCGTCGGTTCTGCCGTAGCATTCGTTTAATCTTTCCGTTATGCGCTTTAAAATTATTCGAGTTCGTGTCGCGTATTCTGCTACCAATTCGTTGAAATTTTGGGAAATTGCTTTGAGCTCTAGTTCTAAGTCTAATAGTTCGATAGTGGCACCAAAACTTTCTTTAAGGTCTCGGTAAAATTCATCGAGAGTTGTGTAATTTTTTGTTTCTGCCAAATCTTGGGCGAATCCTG
Organism: Hyposoter dolosus; assembly: GCA_963921915.1. Classification (NCBI taxonomy): domain Eukaryota; kingdom Metazoa; phylum Arthropoda; class Insecta; order Hymenoptera; family Ichneumonidae; genus Hyposoter; species Hyposoter dolosus. Next base: position 1,963,665 of record OY998134.1, read on the forward strand.
TTAATTTGTATTGTATGGTCACAAGAAATTGCGGTTGTTGGGCTTCGGGAATTAATTTTGCGGCTCGTTTGCAAGCGCCAATGAAATGGTCTACGGGGATGTTTTTTCCGTCGAAAGTTGGGATAAGTCCGTAGATATCACGGAAGGTCAAGCTAACTCCTTCCATTTTTCTGTTTTTTTTTTTTGGTAAATAAATTAGGGTAAACTATTCTGACGCGTACTGATGCATTGGGGCGGTCGTATTTTGAAATATGTGTGTGTTTTTTTCCTATAAATTCTGGTTTGGCTTGTTTTTCGATATAATTTGGAGATGATAGAATTAATCTACGTAAAGTGGTGAAATTTGTAAAAGAAATAATTTGTTTTGCTTTTTCTCAAGCTCGTTTTTTATTATTTTGTTCGCTTTCGTAATTGGTTTGTGAGAACGGGGTCATTTTAGGTTAAAAGGGGATTCTTGCAAAGAGCAATTTTTCCACAAAAAGTTTTTTTTTATATTGCTATTTTGTTATTGTTCCTAATCAATGAGTGGGGTAAATTCATTTTGAATTCGAGGGGAATAATGTAAACAAATGTGGCGTTAAAATTTGCGAGATTTAAAATTTTTCGGTTTTCGTGTTTTTTTTTTTTTTTTTTTTTTGGTGAGCTATGGAAAGAACGCAAATTTTTAATGATACGTTCGTTTTCGTTCTCAAAGTTCAATTCGTCGACTGAAAATTACTTTGTTCTTTATTTTTGTTGTTGTTGGCTTCGTTTTTTTTTTTTTTTTTTTGAAAGAAAAATTCGGTTTGTCTCGAACGGGAGATGTTGAATGTTCGGAAAAAAATTCGTTATTTTTACTTGAATTTGTCGCGTGAAGCGCGAAAGTGTCAAAATATATATATTCGGTATGAACAGAGCATAAAAAAGCGCGTATATCTATATATATATATCCGTCGCGAACGAAGCACAAGAGCGCGCGTGTAACTATATTTTTTTTTTTTTTGGTCGGTTATACTTTGTGAGGCATGCGAAGAAAGAAAGATTAAAGGAGGAATAATAATATTGAACGTCTTTGTCGCTCTCTGCGTCAATTTTATGTTAAATTCAGATTGAAGTGCGTAATTGGTACTTACCTTGGCAGGATTATCCAGATTTTTATTAGCATTTGTTGTTTTCGTCCTTCCTTCTATTTTTCCTTTTCGTTATGCGGTTTGTGGTAATTCGGTGAGAGAGATGGAGAGAAAAAATTTTGAACTGGTGCGCTTTTCTCTTTGTCCGTTGGTCGGAGAGAAAGGAGAAAGGAGAAAAAAAATTTTCACTGGTCGTCGTTGAACTTCCTTTTTATTTTTTTTCGCAGTTTGCTCTGCTTTTTCACTTTTTTTTTCACTGTTCGTTGTTTCGATTCCTTTATTTTTCACCGTTCTTTTTCTTGTTTTCACTTTTCGTTGTTAAACTTTCACTGTCTCTGTTGTTTCTCGGGTTTTTTTTTTTTGTTTCGTGGGTCGCGTGCGGTGTTTCGAATCCCGATTCTGACACCAGTTGTGATGACCGGGGTTTGAGAGGGCGAAGTAATAATGATGATAATAATAAGACAGGAGAATGAGGTAAAAGATATAATATATTGAGACTTGATAATTAGGGAGTGCACGAGGGATTAGCGGTTCGAAGGATGGTGATGAACTGAGGAGTCGAGGATTAGAATAAAGGAGAATGATTTGGTGAAGTGGTAGTGGGGAGATGAAGCGGAGGAGAAGTTGAGGCTCGTGGGACAAAGAAGTGCTGAGGAATGCGGTGATAAGATTAGGATGCTGAGCTAGGAGTTTTGAGTGTGAGAAAGAATTAAGAACGGATGTGAGGTATCGGGTACGAATGTGGGAAAGAGTTTGGAGAAGAATAAGGTAATAGGGTGCTACCGTGACAATTGATAAGGCTCTCAAACGGAACTCGGTTTCCGATGTTTCGGCTTCCGGCCTCCCGAAGATCCGAAATTCCTTCAGCGAGTGACGGTAAATTTCAAATTAAAAAAAAGTTCAAAATGAACCCCTCCAAAGTTGGGTTCTGCAGGTACTCCCAGAATGTTGAGGTCATCGAAAATTGAGGGTTTTTCCATGGGACAATAATTCATCAAATCACGCAATTAATTTTTCTTCTTTTTATTCAATAATTCTAGAGCCCGTCGAGTCCTCTTCGGAGTCTGACCAGTCGTCGTCTCCGGTGCGCAGCAGCCCAAAAAAGATTCCGGAAGAAAATAAAATTTCGAATACGCGGCCTTCCGCGGCGTTCCGCGGCAAGACAATAGAAAATCTCCCGAGCAACGACGGTGCGGGACAGTTTAATAGTTACAGTAAGTTTGACATTTTATGATTGCGTTGTATAATATTGCTATTGAAGATACTCTAATAAATTCAATTTTATCAAATTTCAGATATGCGGCTATTTCTGAAAGAGTTAAAATCTATCAGATATGAACAGCACCAAATGGCAGCGGTGCTGAAAGAAATTCAGTCGGCACTTCTAACCAAACATGCAGGAACTGATGTCGGTCCACGAACGGAGACCTTCGGACAGAAATATAAACTGCAGATTCCATTCGAAGAGTACGAGTCATTCGACAAATTTGACAGCGAATTGCTCTCAAATGATCAATGCCGAATAGATTTTGTAAGTATTATAATGTATACAATTAGTGAAATTAACGAGTTTGAAATTATTTTAAAAAATGTAATTTTTGTTTCAGATGGAGTCTCTGCGGTATCAGTTCGATGTGAAAAAATCCATCACTAAAAACATCGCAGCAGTCCTGAAAAAGCATATGACCCGAGAGCTCGCTTTGAAATTCAACGCGCAAAGAAGAAAAGACGGGAAGTTTCTTTTTAACGAAACAAACTTTTCTATCTGTCTATTCGGTAAGTTATAGAGTTGAAAATATATTGTAGTGAACAGGTTAATACAAGAAAGGAAAAATTAAAATCGGTGCATTAAAATTATAGGTGTGATCGCGGAAAAAGTAATTAACCACGAGATATCACGAGTCTCCGAAAGCGAGTACCTCACGCACTTGGGGGCCGTTTTGGCTAACGCGAAGGATTGGGATATGCCACGGTCACGTTCCGGAAAAAAAATAGCCCCGCATAATTAAACAACTCTCTCTCTCTCTCTCTCTTCATCTTTATTAATTATAATTAATTAAACCGTCTCTCAAATTTCAGTTATGTAAAAATAAAATCCGTAAAATATTTATAAACTAATTATGTTTTTTTAATTCAGTACCGGATCCGTTAATTGCTGCGCGCTACCTAGCGTCCGATCTTGAAAAGGTGGCTGCTATCTAGCGTCCGTTCGGGAAAAGGTGGCTCGCTATCTAGCGTCCGTTCGGGAAAAGGTGGCTCGCTATCTAGCATCAGATCGCAAAAAGGTCGTTCGCTCGCTAGCCCCTACCGAACTTCTAGCTAGCCTTGAGCTAGAATACTTAGCTCAGCGCTAGATTGCGCAAAGTTACACATAGCGCTAGCGGCGGGCTAGTTTCACTAGCAAGCCGCTAGCGAATGATGAAAAAAACTGGCGAACGCCTGGCTATGCGCGGGATGAATTTCTGCACGGGTATTTGCAAGGATCGCCCTATGTAATAATGGTCGATTATTACTCTAAGTGACGATAGTCATGATGAAATCTCTGTTCGCGAGACACGGAATACCAAAAATAGTTAGATCCGACAACGGACCACAGTTTTGTAGCACACAACTTCGAGTCCTACTAATCCGAGAAGTAACGGACTAGTCGAACGTTTTGTACAAACCGTGAAAAAAATGCTGAACAAAAGCAAAAGAGGACGGGAAGGATCCGTATTTAGCATTGTTGGAACTTCGCAATACACCGATCTCTAATTGTATCGAGTCTCCTAACAAATTAATGTTTAATCGAAATGTCCGCGGAGTGCTACCGGATTTCCTAGAGAGGCGCCGTCCCGAAAACGAACTGGTTTATAGAGATAAGCTAATCGATAAACAAAATACACAGAAATACTTCCACGATAAACGGACATGTAATCTCCCAGAACGATCGACAGGTGAAACTGTACAAATAATACAGAACAAAGACAAAACATGAGAACCCGGATTAGTCATTAATAAAAGCGATAAGCCGCGTGCGTATGAAGTCATGAAAGAGTCTGGAACGATCCTGACGCGGAACAATAAGTTCCTCAATCGCGATCAAAACGGAAACTTTAGAGTTAGACACCCTCCAGATTACTTCGACGAAATCACTCACAATGATGAGATGAATCGCGAAAGCGAGAACGCCTTCAGCGAAACTTGTGAAGTCGAGCAGCAGCTTCCTGCCGAAATTGTAGCAAGTCCCGAAGCCTCGAAAAAACACACTCCACCGCCTCGAGCAACTACTCGTAGTGGACGTGCAATTACCCGACCCGCCTATCTTAAGGATTTTGTAACTTAAACATTGTACTCGTATATTTATATTTCAAATTATTTCATATTATAAAAAAAAGAAAAGATGTCACGATCGAGTTCATACGAGCTACCTAGCGGTCACTCCGGTCGATGGCAGTTACGCCAAGATGGCTGCTGGCTAAAGACGTACATCAAAAGCGTCCCTCACATATTGTAATCTCATCACTAAATAAAGTATATTCTAAATCAAAAATACATTTATTACAACCGTGTTGAGTATCTTTTTTATTTTTTTATTATTATCATATTTTTTTTAAGGATTTATCGTGGACTGTGAGCCACCAACCTTTGACATTCTCGAGATAAGAAAATTGAATAAAAAAACAAACGGGGATATTGAATGGTTATTGGAAAGCCTCAATGCATAAAACATTTCACAAATTCTAAGTTTTTCGCCGGAATGGTCGGTGGAAGGCTGCCAATTTTGGATGCTTCGTGAATTACCAGGGAGTTCGACGGAGGATGAACTGAATGATAACGAAAAAACAGCGAGCCAATGCTTGTTGATTCAGCGGGACTTTGTGAAAAGCCTTCTGACTGTTAATCCGTGTATGGTGAGAGAAATTCGGAGTCAAAAGTAGGCAGGAATCTTTTAATGATTCGGAAATATGAGTGGAAATAATTTTTTCAACGTTTATTAATTCTTTGATATTTGAATTTATCTCTCTTGTAATTTTTAACGTTTTTAAAACACTGTTGATGATTAATTTGTTGATTTTCGAAATTTTTGTTCGACCGCACTCTGACTTTTTGCATATTTAAACAATTTCCATACTTTTCGAGTTGTTTGTTTTTTTTTTTTTTTTTCAATTAAGAAAATTAGGGTTTCGCAATGTTTCAAAAATCCGATGTTTGGCTTGTTCACGCGGAGTCACTACGGTCACCTTTATCTCCAAGGTGAAGATCGTCTGTACCTGAATCTCGGAGGCGTGTCGGCGGACGCGCGGGGGTTTTCCTTTGACTACCGATATTGCGACGGATAATTTATCACAAACGTTGGCCGGTTGCAAACGATGGTTCGTGGTGCCAATCCCGAGTGCATATAGTTCTTCCAATTGGGTGATAGAACTGGGTAATGAGGTTTCATTCCCTGCAGCATCAGAAATTCAAGTAAATGAATCAGCTGTACGAAGCTGCTGGGCTCTGTTCCATCCTTGTTATGAACTCTGCGCTTTAATATCCGGAAACGAAAATAACAATGATCAGGAAAACCCTCGAAGTATGAAAATGCATAAACATATGAAAAATAAAAAATGAAATATTTCGAAAAACCAGCAAACTAACGACTGCAGAGATAAAACGGCGAGTAAACAAACGAATGAAGAAACTTTGGTTGATTTTTCTATTTGAAAAACTAAAAAGTAATAAGATTCTTTGGACGTAAGTAGTTAGATATAGCGGATTCTGGATACAGATTCCTACTACCGACACTTACCGACTCTACAGTCGAGACACGAACCCCCTTCCAGAACCTTCTAGAACCTTCTAGAACGTTCTCGAAGGTTCGATGATGACGTCATCGTGATGGCACGTGTGACGGGGGGGTTAGAGGGGGGTATTTTTTCGTCACTGACCTTGATGATGTCAGTGACCGTGTTGCGACGTTACGAGGCAGAGGGGTGAGAGGAGGGTATTTTTTTCATGACTGACCTCGATGCGTTACGAGGCAGAGGAGTGAGAGGAGGGTATTTTTTCATGACTGACCTCGATGCGTTTTATGAGGCGGAGGGTAAGGGGAGAGTATTTTTTTCAGGAATGTTCTCGATGATGATCACGTCGAGTGTCCAAAGTCGGAGGGAGGGGTTCTTTTGGAACGTTCTCGATGACGTTGTACGAGGTAGGGAGTGAGGGTATTTTTTTCTTTTTCTGGGAACGATGATGACGTTGAATTTGCAAGGTCGGTCATGAGGAGGAGGAGGAGGTCTTTCCAGAATGTTTGTCGCTGATGATGACGTAACGGGGGGTCGAAGAATTCGTGTGCGATCCTTCTAGAAGGATCTCACGATGAAAATATTTGCTGTTGCACGTAGGGGATCTGATATCGCGATGCCCGATGGGGAGATGTTGGGTATCCGGTGTTAGACCTTGGAAGCGAATGTTCTAGAGCGATCAAGGTTATTTACATGATTTTTATGTGCAGTAGGGTGTTGTGGGGGATTATAGGCAAAGTATAAAAGAAAAAGTTTTAGTAGAATAACAGTCAGTCGAAATCATGGATAAACTAACAGCGGATCAGTTGATGCAATTGTGCTGTTTGCCACCATACTTCTGCTGCTACGAAGATGTCGTAGCTAAGCATTTCGGTGGTGATCCACCAGATTGTATCTACGATTTCATCGATGACATAGAAACGTTTCAAACAAATGTGAAAAAAGTTGATTGTGGACAAGATGACACGGATAGCAACAATCAACCACTTCTGTGCGCACAGTGCAAAAAATCACATGAAATAATTAAGATTATTGATAAACACGTTCAATGTTTCAATGATGATACTGTTAAATTGATTATGCAATTATTCAAACTGAAATGTAAAATTGAGGCATGCGTCTCTTCAGAGGAAGAACTCTCTAATGTAATATATTTTGTTCAAAATTTGCGTAATCATGTGATGAATTTGGAAGAGTTTATAGAGATAATACAAATACCTAAGGCTAAGGAATAATGTAAACATCAAGTTGAAAAATATTTTTCCAAATAAATTTTATTCATTTAAAACACCCTACACCAGCAAGCTTTCATACATTGAATATGCATGTGATGCACGTACAAAAAAAAAATTATTCTTTTTCATAGGGTTCAAGTATCCATTTTTTTAGATATTGAACATTTCGTTTAGCACAACTAAGAGAATTTTTGTGATGCGGACATCCAGAATCTTCTTTTTTTGTCAGCTTTCGCAGTGAAGGACAATCCAACATTTCAAGATTGACAATGCGTTTCAGATCCTTCCATCAAAAAGTTTGCCAACCATTCTTTCTTCTCTGAACCCTTCACGTAGATAGTTTTAGCATTATGCAAAATGCTTCTGATGATTCCAGTGGCAGCAAAGTAGGGTACAGAACCAAGGTGCCAAGGTATTCCATGGAAATTGCGTGTCAGCCATGCATTTATACATTTGTATTTTGCTGGCAACTCATACCACGGACAAGGTGCTTCGAACAGCAATGTCAATGGTGTGGAATCGGTTAAGGAAATAACTGAAAATTCCTTAAGCACAAATTCGTTGATAGGTTTCCGGAAACCCTGTAGATCAACAACGTACTCCATGTCTTGAACACGACTGGTCAGAGTAGAATTGAACAATATCTTTATAACATCCCCCCACCATAAACAGAGGAGCGATTTTTTTATTTTCATATTAATTTCTTAACATTTCCGCTGATTGGATTGTATTCTATTATACGATCGTGTATTATTAAGCAATAAGCTGAGGTTTGAGGTGGAAAAGGAGTTGTTGACTCAAATTCTAATCGAATGTCAACCGGTCCTGATTTCAACGACTCATTCTGTTTTGAACAATCGATAACAATTAGTGGTGCATACTTTATAAAGTCAGATTTGCTCATCAACGGTTCGGGATCCGTTCCATAGTAGAAACCCTGAAAGTTTGTGTACATATCGTAGAGTAGAGCATTCTGATTGGGGTCAATGTCCAGATTTAAATTCCCATAGGGATAACTCTGTGAGTTGAGAAAGAGTTTGACGTCTCTGATGTTACAATGATCAAAATGACTCGCATTGTTAGTTGTAATATTTTTTCGTGCTGTCTGGAATCCAACAACGATATAACGAGGCTTTTCGAGTTGCGTAGAGGTTTTTACAACCCACACATGTTTTGTGGTCGCAGGTAGTAATGGGTACTCGTACAATTCCCATGCGCGAAAACCAATGGGAATGGGAATATCTTTGGCGATGTAGTTTAAGAGTTGAATTTTTCGATGATCAGCAACTTTGACGTACGGTATCATCCATTCGATCTTTGAAAGAGCAATTTTTAATTGCTCCGCTGCAGCATCCCCAATTGTTTGTATAACAGCATTTGTATCGGTGTTTGCACGAGTCAAAATCAACTCATGCTTAGCATTGACAACAATTTTGCGATAATCCTCAGCAAAGCCGAGCAGCATACTCAAAGGTATGGAGATGTCAAAGTAACCATTGCCATCGGTTATCGATGTTTCTTCATCATTCACCCAGCCAGCATTTTCCATAACAGATTTATGATTAGGATTCTGAGAAATGTAATTTTTCATAAGAGTCGTGAGACCGACATTTTTACTTCGATCGATCTCAACAGCATTCAGCTCATATCGAATTTCAGTTGCAGTAACGAGCGATTGTCCATCAGCTTTAGTTAATCTACCCGATACATGTAACGAGCTTTTGGATGGTAGTAAACATAAATCCTGATGCTGAACAGCGATACGAATCTCATCGTTGTTGTTGAAAGTTGCTGATGCGAATGGTTGGTGGCCATGAACCTCATAATGCGCGATAGACTCATCGAGGATGATTGACTTTTGTATTCTCAAGATTTCCTCCATGGTACGAAGCAAAAGATTGTAACACAACAAAAACTTATTTTCACTTTACTCGCGGCTTCAGACCCAGGCTCTTTAGATAACGAATGTTTTGTGGTTTTAGCTCCTTGAGAGGTGCTTGACGACTGTTTTGATCTGAACATGGCTGTTCGATTTTATAACTTCTTCTTGTTTCAAAAACAATACCCATTTTTTATGATTTCACATGCAGTCTAATCGTAATCACTTCACCTCTAAAATTTACCAATTCTCCGTCCTGATCTACGAGTTTTAGCTGGAGATTATGTATGGACTGTACGGTGATAGGAAGGTAAGTGATATGAGATGGTACTTCAACGATCTTATATCCTGGTGGGACAACAGGAAAAAATTCGTGAATAGTATGTACTGGTTGTCCGTTGATATACGCCCCTGCTGTTATGTTACACTCAACTCGCAGTGAATTGATTTTGAGAATGGCGACTGGTAAGTCAGATGTATGGGTAATATTGGCTTGAAGAACGCACGGTGTGAACCCTAGAAATCGTCCAATAGAATCGTTCGGTTCAAAATTTATAGGACGATTGGAGCGCTTCTTCATGGAGCGCTTCTTGCAGATAATTTTCAATATCTTCAATTTCGTAGCTTCCTGTAGGTATTGTGATAATCTCTTTATCGATATAGAACTTGTTATTCCCCACGTCAATATTGGGAATAGAATTGAAGGTCAACAGCTCAACGAGACCGAGAGCATAATTTTTAAATGGTGACAATTCAATGGGAGGAAAATAATTAGCCTCGAGTATCGATGATGTGCCTGATAGTGTTAGCGTGAACGAATCACCCATCGTGTCTAATGCTTAACTGATACACTAAATCATGTGAGACATTGTTTTATAGTTCTCCGTTTAGAAACTTGAGACACAAGTGTCCACATATTACTGTGTCATAATCTTGATACTGTTTATGATTATAATTTACGATGCTACCAACACCGAGATATTTCATCAGGTCAAGCGGTGGTTGTAGGTTGCCGAAACTGTCGAAATAAATTACTCGATTTCTTTCTTTCTTATATGCAACCCAATGCGTGCCAGGACCTTCTTTATCGTCCAGGTTCACGATAGCTGATTCATATTTTCGAGGTCCACCTTTGGGCATAGCGTTTCTCATAGAAACACCACGAAAATGTAATATTTTCATGTCTTTGGCGAACTTAGATAAATCGTAATCGGTGAGTGCTCGATGTGGTAGCCTTATCCGTTTTTTAAACGGAGACCCATACCATTCTTGTAGGGTTTGAGATACAGTCCTTTACCGAGAGCAATTGTTTCCATTGCATTATTGATGAAAAATTCCTCAAGATTTCCAATCGTGATATTCTCGAAGAAATGTTTCAAATTATTTTTACATGTGACAAACTTCTGGAACAGTTCTTACGATGCCACATAATTTTTTAACAATTGTAATCCAAGCGCACGGATATGAAGTCTTTTGGGACTTTAAGGACGATCACGTGTGTTATTTGTGAGTAAAAAAAAAAAAAAAAAAAAACGCGTGCTCAAACGGAGAACTAATGATCTGAAGACTCAACATAAAATTTATATCAAGATCTTGAATTTGGTTAAATTAAACACAAAAGTCGGGAAACAAGTCGAACATCATTTTGAACAACATTATCCGATTTCTAACAATAACAAGAAACTCTCCAACTATCCGTTCAGCAACAATATATCGCTTACAGGACTATTGGATAGCTTTCTTACTGATGCTCTTACTATTGCCGAGCAGAAGGACTACAATTTTAGGATTTTAAACGTATGTCATGATTATTTGTTTCTGAAATTATCAAAAATTGCATGAAACAATAACAGAATGCAGCTTGTGAAATCCCCATACTAAATGAGTCGATAAGCTAGAGGCCTCCTCGGCCGGATAGTCGGTAAAAATGAAAAGGTTTGCCACGGTGTCGAATTGACACAGTTGGCGAGTTGGAACGGAAGCATACTACGCGGAGTATTGGGCATGGTGGGGGATTTCTCCAATCTCGGGAGGGGCCTGACGGCCAAGAGTGGGGATACGCGAACGTCGGGGACGTGTCGAACTGCTACGGTGGCGACTAGCCCTAAGCGCTCTTTGGACGGTTGGGCATTTAGCACGGTGTCGAATTGACACAGTCGGCGAATTGCGCTAGTGGCGAGTTGCACCGGGGAAATTCTACGGTGTAGAACGCTGGTGTCGAACTGACATGTTATCCATTTGACACGGTGTCGAATTGACACGGTCGGCGTATTGCGCTAGTGGCGAGTTGCACCGGGAAAATTCTACGGTGTAGAACTCTGGTGTCGAACTGACACGTTGTCCATTTGACACGGTGTCGAATTGACACAGTCGGCGAATTGCGCTCGTGGCGAGTTGCACTGGGCAAATGCTAGGATGTCGAATTGCCCGGTGTCGAACTGACACCTTGCCGTGACGCGATGTTTTCGGTTATATCTTTCCTCTGTACCGACTTTTCGCTCGCTAGGTATGTGAGCTGTCTTCTTTACCGAGCGGAAGAAAAGTTTTTGGTTAGGAGTTTCTTAAGTTATGTTCAATGCACAATTTTACCAACAATGGTATAAAGTACTGTGGGTATTGCATGTGGACCCTGATTTTTTGTTGAATGAGCAATTTGCATAAAAAGTTATGGGCCGGACAAGTACTCTGTGCGCATTCGCCCAGCGTACGGTGGTGACCGTTCAACAAATCGTCACCGATCAAACAGTATTGGGGCCTCAAGTTATAACCTGTGGTACGATCTGTTACCACCGAAAAGATTTTTAATTTTCCCGTGTACGGGTGAGGCGGCAGTCGTTAAGGGTATCATGGATCGGTCTGGGCGAAAATTCGAAAAACATGGTAAAATCAATAAAAACCATTGAAGCCTTGTAAGTTAGTATAAACTCTTGTTTGACAACAAATGATTTTGTCTAATTAGTCGTTAGTCGATTCTCAGACCTCAACGAAAAATTTGTCCTCTGATTGGTAACAGAAATTGTAGTGGTCAACGTAAATTATCTATATTCACATTATTGTTTCTTGAGCATTTTTCGTTGTATTTTTTGATATTCATTTGAGGTGTTTTTAATTTTTCAGGTAAACTCTTTTTTGCCCACAAATGATTTTTTCTAATTAGTCGTTAGTCGATTCTCAGACCTCAATGAAAAACTTGTCCTCTTATTGGTATCAGAAATTTTAGTGCTGAACGCAAATGATCCAGTTTTACATTATTGTTATTTGAGCATTTTTTGTTGTATTTTCGATATTCATTTTAGGTGTTTTCAATTTTTCAGGTTAAACTTTTTTTCGCCAACAAATGATTTTGTCTAATTAGTCGTTAGTCGATTCTCAGATCTCAACGAAAAACTTGTCCTCTTATTGGTATCAGAAATTTTAGTGCTGCACGCAAATGGTCCATTTTTACATTATTGTTATTTGAGCATTTTTGGTTGTATTTTTTAAATATTTATTTGAGGTGTTATTAATAACTTTTCAAGGAGATTTTTGTACGGTGGTACTTCATTGATTGAATAATCATTTTTTAATAACAAATGATTTTGTGTCATCACTCATCAGTCAATTCTTAGACATGAATGAAAAACTTGTCCTTTTATTGATATCAGAAAATTTAGTACTGCACGTGAATGATATCATTTTGTGTTATTCTTTCTTACCACTTTTGGTTGTATACCTTTTTGTATTTATTTTGAAGTGTTTTGAATTTTTGGCGAGATTCTTGTGTACGGGGTGACCGACGCGATAGCTCACTTTAATTTTTTGGAGATGCTTCCCGGGGTTGTAAATCCCGGTAATATCTTGTCGATACGCCGATACTATCTCCCGTAACTGTTCCCGACGACGAGTGACCCGAGAGGAACGATTGTGTGGTAAAAAATGAAGTTTTGAGTGGATTATCACTCTTCAAAACTTCACTAAATTTTTGACTCTACAAAATGAAAGTTTATTGAATAAAGTTTGAAGTTTCTATTGTTACAAAATGATGTTTTAAAAATATGTTGGATCTTAAATGTGATAGAGTTGAAATCAGGGAGCAAGCAAAGTCTTGTCCGAGTCGACGTTTCGTGTAAGTGTCTAAATGAGTAACTCGTTTTTACTTGTACGAACAACTCTCGAACCCCCGTCTGGCCCTTCAGGGAGGGAGGAAAAACCTCTCGAGAATTTGTGTCGCGTATCCTCATTGGTTAGCCCCTTTAGACAAAAAAAAGAGTTTTCAATTTCGCCAGTTGACGTGTTTTTAAGAAACAGCGTCCCTCGCAGGTAAATACGCAGCTTCGCGACTCGCGACCCACATGTGTGCGTAAAGTCCGAATGCTAGAGACGTTATAAAACATCTGGTCGCCAGAGACGGACTCTCGCATTTTCCAACATTTCCCGGATTACCTCTAGAAAAATAATCCTTTGAGGTTTTTCCCAAAAAACATCTGGTTCTCACGAGTCGCTTCGCCTTACTTTATTGCGTGTAAAAAAAGGCTAAACTATAGAGAGGTTCCTCTGAAGATAAGCACATAGGAAAGAATTATTTTACTTTAAACTATGAATTACTGGTAGCAAGAAAAAAGAACTGAAGTCTCGCAGCACTCGTTGGTGCTGGGGACTGAACATCTTGTGAGGTTGTTTTTCATTGTATTATTTTAAGGCTCTTCAATTTTTCTAGGTTAGGTTGCCCAAGATTTTTTAGGCGATTGCATTCTCTTTCTTTGGAGGGTCTTAAATTTTTTAGTCAAGGTTGGCCAAGGATTTTTAGGCGAGATGTTTTTTATACCAAGTTTTTTAGGGTAGATGTTTTTTATACCAAGGTTTTTAAAGTTCTTTTTCTTTGAAGGGTCTTAAATTTTTTCAGACAAAGTTGTCAAAGGTTTTTCAGACCAGATGTTTCTCATACCAAGGTTTTTTAGGCGAGACGTTTTTTATACCAAGGTTTTTTAGGCGATTGTACTATCCCAACCGTTTTCCCAAGTTATATTCATCCGTTACCGTGAACCGTTACCTAAGTTATATATGTTCGGAAATAGTGAGATTCAATATAATTTTTCATTCAGTTCGATCCAAATTCCTCAACATTGTCTTAGTCCGATGATACATTGTGTGGTGCACCATACGATCTCCGTCGCCGAGTGGAAGCGAGCTCAGTCTTGTTTCTTACCCGACACGGTTAACATAAAACTGCCTCGAGTTTCTTCATTTTCAGTTTTCGTTAAATAAATTTTTATTTCAGTGTTACTTTCTGTTTTTGTGCACAATTTGTTATTTAGCGAACATTTTTTGCACGTACTTTTCGTTGGTGTTTTTTTGTGTTGTGTATATAGTTATTAAGTGTTGATGATTTTGCATAACGTTTTGGATGATTTTATTCTTGGTCTATGACCCGTGTATTGGACGGTATTTTATTTGCAATATGCCACGGAAAGCTGCCGTGACAGTGGAAGAAGCTGCGCGGAGCTTGACAAAATTTATTTCATGCTTCGCAACATCGGAATTGCCAAATTATTCCGATAAAATATGGGGAGAAATCTCCACAGTCTTGAATTCCAAGTGGAGCCATCACCACGTTTAGAACAACGTGGTCCAGGATCGCCCAAAATATCCTCTCCCTCGCTCGACAGGAAACGAGCACAATTATTCCATCGCCGAAGGATGAAATCAACATAAACCCTGGCAGCAGCCCTTATTCGTTAAACGGATCGACAACCTTCGAAAGTTCCGACGGGTCTTACTCAACCGATCATCGAAATGCACCGGAAAATGGTCAACAATTATTTACAGTGAAGCTTACGGATCAAGAATGGGATGCCATAAAACCCAGGAGTACGTATCCGATACTTTTCCTTTTGATAAATCAAATAAGGCAATATGTTCATTATTTAATTTTACAACGTTTTTTCATGTTTTGAAGCTTGTTCCTTTTTTTGGGAAGCAACCTTAGAAATATGCAAAAAATAGTATTTTTTTTTGTTTTTGATATTTTCATATATTTTTTATCACATTCAAGAAAAAAATTATTTTTGATTTCATTCAATTTCTTAATTTTTATTTACTTAGAATAAAAAAATTATATTTTTCTTATTTTTATAACCATTTTACTGAGCTATTACCACTGAGCAGAATAAATAGTGTCTTACTGTAAGAAAAAAAATTCTGTAGAAAGCGTTTTTTCGGTTTTCATTCGACAGTTGAAATTCGAATTGTTACCGAATTCTACCACTGCTATAGATGTTCTCTTCCTGAAGCAAATCTGAAAAAAATGGATTGCCTGAATCAGTCAGTGAAATATAACTCTGCAATGCTACCTTGAAATTAGGCCAAAGTACTTTGTGATTACATTTCTTCAATATTATTTACCCTTGCAGGTCTCTCCGATGGATGCCGACCGACGCTTCAGAAAGGCGACTGGAATAATATCGTACCGATTGCCATCTCACGTCAGACGAAAATTCCTTGCGCATTCGTCTCCAAGCGTGCCAAAATTGCAAAAGCTCCAACCTGTTTCAGTAATTTCGTCACAATTCAGGGCCACTGTAAAGGAAAATTGTGTCAAAATAAACTGAAAGTGACCATCGAAAAAGAGCCAGAGAATAATGACGGTGTCATACTCAACGTTTTAACGCGGGATACTCGGAATGTCACGAACGAAGTGGTGAAACGTCCACTAAATGGAAAATACAGAGAGGAGGTGCAAAAAAATTTAGTGCATGAAGGTGCATCCAATCTTCGAAAACGTATGGCACGGGAAGAAATGATCCTGGGAGATACGGAGCCACCATTTCTCGCAGGTGCATCTGTACTGCGGCAAGCCAAAAAACAGTGGATCGATGAAAATTTGGGGCTGGACAAATTAAAGAAGAAAGACTTGAATGCTTCGATAGAAGCGATATCGGAACAAGCAGAATTTCTTGGGAAAATCGAATACGTCGCATCAACTCCTTTCGTCGTTGTCTATCGCAGTCGATCTCAGCTTTACGCGTACAAAGAGTACTGCAAATAATGCACAATCAGCAAATTAATGATTGCTGCAACAGGCGGCTTAGTCGGAAAAATAAATCGTAACGATACAAAAAAATGTAATCCGATTTTTTTGTCCAGCATGGCCATCAATCACGACAAATTGACCATTCCAGTTCACCAAATGCTTTCGGAGAGACACGACGCGCACTCCATCATGAATTGGATTCACTTGTTCATGCGAGCTGGTGCTCCCAAACCGAAGGTAGCAATATGTGACTACTCCAAAGCCCTCCTGTACGGAATGTGCAAAGAGTTCAATGATACAACCCTGAAAAATTATGATGCTGAAGTTTGCAACGTTTTTTAGCAACGAAATTGAATTGAAAAAAAAAATGAAATCTCGGCTTTTTTATTTCACGAATAGTCTCGGATGACAAAAAAACTCGAGCAAACGAAGTTTTGCCAAAATCGTGTCTCCGAAACACCCCTATCTTAAGGGTTGAAATTTACGGATAACTGTACTATCCACCGTATGGCGATAATAATTTTTTTTATTGCATGAATAGTTTGAAGGGATGGGACATGACTCAGAAAAAAATTGGCATCAGCATCGCAACTCCGGAACAACCCTTTAAGGGGGTAAATATAGAAAAAAAATCGAATCACCCGTCGTATAAGGATAATAATTTTTTTTATTCCGAGAATAGGTTGAAGAGATGGAACTTGACAGGAAAAAAAATTGGTGTTGGCATCGCCACTTGGGAACACCACTTTAAGGGGGTGAAATTGAAAAAAAAAATCATATCACCCGCTGTATAGGGATAATAATTTTTTTTATTCAATGGATAGGTTAGGGGGAAGGTAATTGATGGGAAAAAAAATTAGCGTCAGCATCGCAACTCCGGAACACCTCTTTAAGGGGGTAAAATTGGAAAAAAAAACCAGATCACCTGCTGTATGGGGATAATAATTTTTTTTATTCGAAAGGTAGATCAGGGCGAAAGCAATTGATGGTAAAAAAAATTAGCGTCAGCATCGTAACTCCGGAACACCTCTTTAAGGGGGTAAAATTGGAAAAAAAAGTCGTATCACCCGCTGTATGGGGATAATAATTTTTTTTATTCGATGGATAGGTTCGCGAGAAAGC
This sequence comes from Hyposoter dolosus, assembly GCA_963921915.1. Classification (NCBI taxonomy): domain Eukaryota; kingdom Metazoa; phylum Arthropoda; class Insecta; order Hymenoptera; family Ichneumonidae; genus Hyposoter; species Hyposoter dolosus. The sequence goes on from OY998134.1 coordinate 1,980,788, forward strand.
AATTGATAGGAAAAAAAAATTAGCGTCAGCATCGCAACTCCGGAACTGCTCTTTAAGGGGGTAAAATTGGAAAAAAAATCATATCACTCGCTATCTGGGGATAATAATTTTTTTTATTCGAAGGATAGATCAGGGGGAAAGCAATTGATGGGAAAAAAAATTAGCGTCAGCATCGTGACTCCGGAACACCTCTTTAAGGGGGTAAAATTGGAAAAAAAAATCATATCACCCACTGTATGGGGATAATAATTTTTTTTACTCGATGGATAGGTTGAAGGGCAGGCGATTGATGGGAAAAAAAATTAGCGTCAGCATCGTGACTCCGGAACACCTCTTTAAGGGGGTAAAATTGGAAAAAAAAATCAGATCACCTGCTGTATGGAGATAATAATTTTTTTTATTCGAAGGGTAGATCAGGGCAAAAGCAATTGATGGTAAAAAAAATTAGCGTCAACATCGTAACTCCGGAACACCTCTTTAAGGGGGTAAAATTGAAAAAAAAATCGTATCACCCGCTGTATGGGGATAATAAATTTTTTTATTCAAAGGATAGATCAGGGGGAAAGCAATTGATGGGAAAAAAAATTTGCGTCAGCATCGTGACTCCGGAACACCTCTTTAAGGGGGTAAAATTGGAAAAAAAAATCGTATCACTTGCTGTATGGGGATAATAATTTTTTTTATTCGATGGATAGGTTGGCGAGAAAGCAAATGATAGGAAAAAAAAATTAGCGTCAGCATCGCAACTCCGGAACTGCTCTTTAAGGGGTTAAAATTGGAAATAAAAAATCATATCACGCGCTGTCTGGGGATAATAATTTTTTTTATTCGAAGGATAGATCAGGGGGAAAGCAATTGATGGGAAAAGAAATTAGCGTCAGCATCGTGACTCCGGAACACCTCTTTAAGGGGGTGAAATTGAAAAAAAAAATCATATCACCCGCTGTATAGGGATAATAATTTTTTTTATTCAATGGATAGGTTAGGGGGAAGGTAATTGATGGGAAAAAAAATTAGCGTCAGCATCGCAACTCCGGAACACCTCTTTAAGGGGGTAAAATTGGAAAAAAAACCAGATCACCTGCTGTATGGGGATAACAATTTTTTTTATTCGAAAGGTAGATCAGGGCGAAAGCAATTGATGGTAAAAAGAATTAGCGTCAGCATCGTAACTCCGGAACACCTCTTTAAGGGGGTAAAATTGGAAAAAAAAATCGTATCACCCGCTGTATGGGGATAATAATTTTTTTTATTCGATGGATAGGTTGGCGAGAAAGCAATTGATAGGAAAAAAAAATTAGCGTCAGCATCGCAACTCCGGAACTGCTCTTTAAGGGGGTAAAATTGGAAAAAAAATCATATCACTCGCTATCTGGGGATAATAATTTTTTTTATTCGAAGGATAGATCAGGGGGAAAGCAATTGATGGGACAAAAAATTAGCGTCAGCATCGTGACTCCGGAACACCTCTTTAAGGGGGTAAAATTGGAAAAAAAAATCATATCACCCACTGTATGGGGATAATAATTTTTTTTACTCGATGGATAGGTTGAAGGGCAGGCGATTGATGGGAAAAAAAATTAGCGTCAGCATCGTGACTCCGGAACATCTCTTTAAGGGGGTAAAATTGGAAAAAAAAATCAGATCACCTGCTGTATGGAGATAATAATTTTTTTTATTCGAAGGGTAGATCAGGGCAAAAGCAATTGATGGTAAAAAAAATTAGCGTCAACATCGTAACTCCGGAACACCTCTTTAAGGGGGTAAAATTGGAAAAAAAAAATCGTATCACCCGCTGTATGGGGATAATAATTTTTTTTATTCGAAGGATAGATCAGGGGGAAAGCAATTGATGGGAAAAAAAATTTGCGTCAGCATCGTGACTCCGGAACACCTCTTTAAGGGGGTAAAATTGGAAAAAAAAATCGTATCACTTGCTGTATGGGGATAATAATTTTTTTTATTCGATGGATAGGTTGGCGAGAAAGCAAATGATAGGAAAAAAAAATTAGCGTCAGCATCGCAACTCCGGAACTGCTCTTTAAGGGGTTAAAATTGGAAATAAAAAATCATATCACGCGCTGTCTGGGGATAATAATTTTTTTTATTCGAAGGATAGATCAGGGGGAAAGCAATTGATGGAAAAAGAAATTAGCGTCAGCATCGTGACTCCGGAACACCTCTTTAAGGGGGTGAAATTGGAAAAAAAAAATCATATCACCCACTGTATGGGGATAATAATTTTTTTTTACTCGATGGATAGGTTGGAGGGAAGGCGATTGATAGGAAAAAAAATTAGCGTTAGCATCGCAACTCCGGAACACCTCTTTAAGGGGGTAAAATAAAATAAAAAATCATATCACCCGCTGTATAGGGATAATAATTTTTTTTATTCAATGGAAAGGTTGGAGGGAAGGCAATTGATAGGAAAAAAAATTAGCGTCAGCATCGCAACTCTGGAACACCTCTTTAAGGGGGTAAAATTGGAAAAAAAAATCGTATCACCCGCTGTATGGGTTTAATAATTTTTTTTATTCGATGGATAGGTTGGCGAGAAAGCAATTGATAGGAAAAAAAAATTAGCGTCAGCATCGCAACTCCGGAACTGCTCTTTAAGGGGGTAAAATTGGAAAAAAAATCATATCACTCGCTATCTGGGGATAATAATTTTTTTTATTCGAAGGATAGATCAGGGGGAAAGCAATTGATGGGAAAAAAAATTAGCGTCAGCATCGTGACTCCGGAACACCTCTTTAAGGGGGTAAAATTGGAAAAAAAAATCATATCACCCACTGTATGGGGATAATAATTTTTTTTACTCGATGGATAGGTTGAAGGGCAGGCGATTGATAGGAAAAAAAATTAGCGTCAGCATCGTGACTCCGGAACAGCTCTTTAAGAGGGTAAAATTGGAAAAAAAATCAGATCACCTGCTGTATGGAGATAATAATTTTTTTTATTCGAAAGGTAGATCAGGGCAAAAGCAGTTGATGGTAAAAAAAATTAGCGTCAACATCGTAACTCCGGAACACCTCTTTAAGGGGGTAAAATTGGAAAAAAAAATCGTATCACCCGCTGTATGGGGATAGTAATTTTTTTTATTCGAAGGATAGATCAGGGGGAAAGCAATTGATGGGAAAAAAAATTAGCGTCAGCATCGTGACTCCGGAACACCTCTTTAAGGGGGTAAAATTGGAAAAAAAAATCGTATCACTTGCTGTATGGAAATAATAATTTTTTTTATTCGATGGATAGGTTGGCGAGAAAGCAAATGATAGGAAAAAAAAATTAGCGTCAGCATCGCAACTCCGGAACTGCTCTTTAAGGGGGTAAAATTGGAAATAAAAAATCATATCACGCGCTGTCTGGGGATAATAATTTTTTTTATTCGAAGGATAGATCAGGGGGAAAGCAATTGATGGGAAAAGAAATTAGCGTCAGCATCGTGACTCCGGAACACCTCTTTAAGGGGGTAAAATTGGAAAAAAAAATCATATCACCCACTGTATGGGGATAATAATTTTTTTTTACTCGATGGATAGGTTGGAGGGAAGGCGATTGATAGGAAAAAAAATTAGCGTTAGCATCGCAACTCCGGAACACCTCTTTAAGGGGGTAAAATAAAATGAAAAATCATATCACCCGCTGTATGGGAATAATAATTTTTTTTATTCGATGGATAAATTCGAGGGAAGGCAATTAATAGGAAAAAAAATTAGCGTCAGCATCGCAACTCCGGAACACCTCTTTAAGGGGGTAAATATTTTTAAAAAATCACACCACCCGCCGAATGAGGATAATAATTTATTTTATTGCAAAAATAGATCCAAGGGATGGGACTTGATAGGAAAAAAAATTGGCGTTGCCTATCGTGGGAGAACATTTTTTGGTTTTTTTTTTTTTTTTTTCAATTTTTTTTACTTTTTTTATTTCAATTTCAATCCCGCAGTCCTCGTTCTTTCTCGAAGTCCCATGATTTTTTTGAAGGGCAGTTTTTTTTTGGTGTCGCCACGAGTTCCATTCGATAGCGAATCAAATGAAACGCGTCTCTGGCCGATTATGGGAGAACATTTATTTTAATTTTTTTTTTTTTCAGTCCCGTGATCCTCGTATTTTCTCAAAGTCCCATGATTGGTTTCGAAGGACAGTTTTTTTTTCAGTCTTGCCACGAGTTTCATTCGCTATCGAATCGTCTACTCGTGGCGAGGCCGAAAGTGTCTTCAGAACAAAATCGTGGGACTTTGAAAACATACGAAGATCGCGGGAGTGGAGATGAAAAAAAAATGTTCTCCCACGATAGCCCAGAAACGTGTCTCTGGCTCATTTTGGGAGAACATTTTTTTTTTTTAATGAAAATTTTTTTGTTTTTTTTTTTTTTTTTAATCTCAGTCCTGCGGTCTTCGTATTTCCTCAAAGTTCCATAACTTTTTTGAAGGGCAGTTTTTTTTCGGCCGATAATAATTTTTAGCATGACGTGGAAAGGTTGGAAGGATTGGAATTCAAAGGAAAAAACTTTGCTCAACATTGAGAAAAGAATAAAATGTTTTAAGAAATACTTTATTTTATTACTTGAAATATGAAAAATGTGAAATATGAAATATAAAAATTTATGATTTGAAAAATGCAAGAAATAATATAAAAATGAAAAACAAGAAGAATATAGATAAGGAATAGTATATAAAAAAATAAAAAATAATAAAGGAAATAATATAGAAAATTAAAAAGTTAATATAAAAAGAATAAAATTAAATAGTGGCCAAAATAGACTTTAAGTCGCCGAGTTTTTTTTTCAGGCCTCGGCCGCTGCGACGCTCTGCCCTCAATTTCTGAAACAAAAAATGAGAGTAGTTAGTCAACGACAATATTTTTCATGTAGAGTCAATTTATGGTTGTCCATTTACTATGACTCTGAAGTTTGCAGCGTTGAGATTCAACGAACAAATATTTATTCTTTTTACTATTTACTGAATTTTGAAAATCATGGCAATTTTTCGTGTCGATTGAGTTTTTGGGTCGCAAGAATAGATCGTTTCATTGTCTGGACCAAATATTGAATAATAATTATGAGCTCTACTGCAGGAAAAAGAGAATTTCGTTGCATTCCAACGATGCAAACTTCAACATGATCATTTACTTACGTTCCAAGTCCGCTCCGTCTCTTCCCGGGCCTGATCGCGTTCGCGTTTGACCTCCTCGTAGCGTCTGCAATATCAACAATATTTATTCTTTTTATAATATAAGTTGGTTTATTGCCAAAAACGCAGAAAAATATTGCCTAAGAAAAAAAAAATTGGGAAAATGAAAAATTTAAAGGTCGCGACGGAATTCCTTTATTGCCTTTTTTTTTTAATTTTTCGAATTGTCCCAATGTGATCAGTTCAATAGTTTTAGAGAGCGCAAACAAAGATTCCTCGAACATTGTTAATTCGTTCAAGCTTCGGAATCCGAAGCTGCTTATCTGAAACGTTTGAGTAATCTTCGTTTGCGTTTCCTAAAACTGTCGAGCTGATCACATTGAGACAATTCGAGAAATGAAAAAAATAAGGTAAAAAAGTAATTGCATCGCGAACTTGAAAATTTTCATTTTCCCAACTATTTTGTTTCTTTTCAGGTTTTCCCAACCCTACTGCCAGATTAATTTCCAAAAACGCAGAAAAATATTGCACGAATGTTGCAGGCGAACATTTCGTTCAAATTTTGGATTCCGAAATGAGAAATGGAGCGATTTCGCTGGATTCCAACAAGCAAACTTCGTCATCTTGCGAAACTTCTTCGTTTTACGTATCGGTATGCCAGACTTGAACGAAATGCGCGCCTGCAACGATCGAGCAATATATTTCTGCGTTTTTCGACATTAATCTGGCAGTAGAATTGGGACAATTTGAAAAAAAAGTTGGAAAAATGGACATTTTCAAGGTCGCAACGGAATTGCTTTATTACCTTATTTTTTTCATTTTTCGAATTATCCCCATGTGATGCGTTCAACAATTTTAGGGAGCGTAAACAAAGATTCCTCGAACGTTGCATTTCGTTCAGGCTTCGGATTCCGAAGCTTGAACGAAATGCTCATCTTAAACGTTTGAGTGATCTTCGTTTGCGTTTCCTAAAACTGTCGACCTGATCACATTGGGAAAATTCGAGAAATGAAAAAAATAAGGTAAAAATACATTGCATCGTGACCTTGAAAAATTTTATTTTTCCCACTTTTTTTCAAATTGTCCCAATTCTACTGCCAGATTAATTTCGAAAACCGCAGAAAAATATTGCTCGATCGTTGCAGGCGAGCATTTCGTTCAAGTTTTGCATTCCGATACGTGAAATGAAGAAGTTTCGCAAGATAACGAAGCTTGCTCGTTAGAATCCAACGAAATCGCTCTATTTCTCATTTCGGAATCCAAAATTGGAACGAAATGCTCGTCTGCAATATTCAAGCAATATTTTTCTGCGTTTTTGGAAATTAATCTGTCAGAAGAATTGGGACAATTTGAAAAGAAAAAAAATAGTTGGGAAAATGAACATTTTCAAGGTCACGATGCTATTTCTTTTTGACCTTTTTTTTTTCATTTCTCAGATTGTCCCAATGTGATCAGCTCGACAGTTTTAGGAAACGCAAACAAAGATCACTCAAACGTTTCAGATGAGCATTTCGTTCAGGCTTCGGATTCCGAAGCTTGAACGAAATGCTCCTGCGCAACGTTCGAGGAATCTTCGTTTGCTTCCTCTTAAATTGTTGAACTGATCACATTGGGACAATTAGAGGAATTAAAAGAATAAAGTAAAAAAGAAATCGCATCGTGACCTTGAAAATGTTCATTTTCCCAACGATTTTGTTTTCAACGTTCCAGCAATATTTTTCTCTGCGTTTTTTGAAATTAACCTGGCAGCAGAATTGGGACAATTTGAAAAAAAAGTTGGAAAAATGAAAATTTTCAAGGTCGCGACGGAATTTCTTTTTGACTTTATTTTTTTCATTTTTTGAATTGTCCTAACGTGATCAGTTCAACAATTTAAGGGAAAGCAAAGGAAGATTCTTCAAACGTTGCGCAGGAGCATTTCGTTCAAGCTTCGATATCGGAAGCCTGAACGAAATGCTCATCTGAAACGTTTGAGTAATCTACGTTTGCGTTTCCTCAAAAATTGTTGAGCTGATCACATTGGAACAATTCGAGAAATGAAAAATATAAGGTAAAAAAAAAATTGCATTATCGCCTTGAAAATTTTCATTTTCCTAACAATTTTTTTCTTTTCAAATTTCCGCAATCCCACTTCCAGATTCATTTCTAAAAACACAGCAAAATATTGGTCGAACGTTACAGGCGAACATTTCGTTCAAATTTTGGATTCCGAAATGAGAATTCGAGTGATTTCGTTGGATTCTAACGAGCAAGCTCCGTCATCTTGCGAAACTTCTTTACGTTACGTATCGGATTGCAAAACTTGAACGAAATGCTCGCCTGCAACGTTCGAGCAATATTTTTCTGCGTTTTTCGAAACTAATCTGGCAGTAGAATTGGGACAAATTAAAAAAAAATTGGGCAAATGAACATTTTCAAGGTCGCAACGAAATTTCTTTTTTACTTAATTTTTTCATTTTCTGAACGATCTCAATGTGACCAGTTCAACAATTTAAGGGAACGCAAACGAAGATCACTCAAACGTTTCAGATGAGCAGATCGTTCAGGCTTCGGATTCCGAAACTTGAACGAAATGCTCCTGCGCAGCGTTCGAGGAATCTTCGTTTGCGTTCCCTTACAGTGTTGAACTGATAACATTAGGACAATTCAAAAAATGAAAAAAAAAGTAGACAAGAAATTTGGAAATTTTCATTTTCCCAACTTTTTTTTGAAATTGTCCCAATTCTACTGCCAGAGTAATTTCGAAAAACGCAGAAAAATATTGCTCGAACGTTGCAGGCGAGCATTCCGTTTAAGTTTTGCAATCCGATACGTAAAATAAAGAAAGCTTGCTCGTTGGAATCCAACGAAATCGTTCCATTTGTAATATCGGAAAAAAAATTTTTCCAAAATTTGAACGAAATGTTCGCCTGCAACGTTCGAGCGATATTTTTCTGCGTTATTGGAAATGAATCTGGCAGTAGGATTGGGAAAATTTTAAAAGATAAAAAATGGTTGGAAAAATGAACATTTTCAAGGCCACGATGCTATTTCTTTTTTAACTTATTTTTTCAATTTGATCAGTTCAACAATTTAAGAGGAAGCAAACGAAGATTCCTCGAACGTTGCGCAGAAGCATTTCGTTCAAGCTTCGGAATCCGAAGCCTGAACGAAATGCTCATCTGAAACGTTTGAGTGATCTTCGTTTGCGTTTCCTAAAACTGTCGAGCTGATCACATTGGGACAATTCGAGAAATGAAAAAAATAAGGTAAAAAAGAAATTGCATCGCGACCTTGAAAATTTTCATTTTCCCAACTATTATGTTTCTTTTCAAATTTTCCCAACCCTACTGCCAGATTAATTTCCAAAAACGCACAAAAATATTGCTCGAATATTGCAGGCAAAAATTTCGTTCAAATTTTGGATTCCGAAATGAGAAATGGAGCGATTTCGCTGGATTCCAACGAGCAAGCTTCGTCATCTTGCGAAACTTCTTCATTTTACGTATCGGAATGCAAAAGTTGAACGAAATGCTCGCCTGCAACGATCAAGCAATGTTTTTCTGCGTTTTTCGAAATTAATCTGGCAGTAGAATTGGGACAATTTGAAAAAAAGTGGGAAAAATGAAATTTTTTAAGGTCACGATGCAATGTATTTTTACCTTATTTTTTTCATTTATCGAATTGTCCCAATGTGATCAGCTCGAAAGTTTTAGGAAACGCAAACGATGATTACTCAAATGCTTCTGCGCAACGTTCGAGGAATCTTTGTTTGCGCTCCCTAAAACTGTCGAGGTGATCACATTGGGACAATTGGAGAAATGAAAAAAAGGTAAAAAAGAACCTGCATCGCGACTTTGAAAATTTACATTTTCCCAACTATTTTTTTTCTTTTCAGATTTTCCCAACCCTACTGCCAGATTAATTTCCAAAAACGCAGAAAAATATTACTCGAACGTTGCAGGCGAAAATTTCGTTCAAATTTTGGATTCCGAAATGAGAAATGGAGCGATTTCGCTGGATTCCAACGAGCAAGCTTCGTCATCTTGCGAAACTTCTTCATTTTACGTATCGGAATGCAAAACTTGAACGAAATGCTCGCCTGCAACGATCGAGCAATATTTTTCTGCGTTTTTCGAAATTAATCTGGCAGTAGAATTGGGACAATTTGAAAAAAAAGTTGGACAAATGAACATTTTCAAGGTCGCAACGGAATTTCTTTGTTACCTTATTTTTTTCATTTTTCGAATTATCCCAATGTGATGAGTTCAACAATTTTAGGGAGCGTAAACGAAGATTTCTCGAACGTTGCGCAGAAGCATTTCGTTCAAGCTTCGGAATCCGAAACTTGAACGAAATGCTAATCTGAAACGTTGGAGTAATCTTCGTTTGCGTTTTCTAAAACTTTCGACCTAATTATATTGGGACAATTCGAGAAATGAAAAAAATATAAGGTAAAAAATAAATTACATGGCAACCTTGAAAATTTCCATTTTCCCAACTTTTTTTTTCAAGTTGTCCCAATTCCACTGTCAGATTAATTCCCAAAAACGCAGAAAAATATTGCTCGATCGTTGCAGGCGAGCATTTCGTTCAAGTTTTGCATTCCGATACGTAAAATGCAGAAGTTTCGCAAGATGACGAAGCTTGCTCGTTGGAATCTAACGAAATCGCTCTATTTCTCATTTCGGAATCCAAAATTGGAACAAAATGCTCGTCTGCAACATTCGAGCAATATTTTTCTGCGTTTTTGGAAGGTAATCTGGCAGAAGAATTGGAACAATTTGAAAAGAAAAAAAATAGTTGGGAAAATGAAAATTTTCAAGGTCACGATGCAATTTCTTTTTCACCTTATTTTTGTCATTTCTCGAATTGTCCCATTGTGATCAGCTCGACAGTTTCAGGAAACGCAAACGATGATTACTCGAACGATGATTACTCGAACTGAAACGTTTGAGTAATCTTCGTTTGCCTTTCCGTTTACGGATCAATTATAAAAACCTCGATTGCATCGAGTTGAAAATGAAAACTTACTGGACCAGTTCCTCGTACGCGTCGGGCCTGGGACACAAACATCTGTAAAAAAGAGACCACACGAAAATATTAACTAATCATGATTAATCTATAGTATATTATAACACTAGGACGAAAAATCTTTTTCTGACGAGTGTGACACGAGTCAGAAAAGATTTTTCGTACGCGTGTTATACGAAATTTTATATCACGAGGTGCGGAAATGGGGGTTTCGTGTACGCGAAGCGTACGCAAAACGTCCATTTACGTACCGCGTGATATAAATAACTTTTTTAATGATGACTCTGAAGTTTGCAACGTTGATATTCAACGAAAAATATTTTATCGATTAATTATTTATTGAATTTTGGTTGAATTTTGAAAATTGTGGGAATTTTTCGTGTCGATTGAGTTTTTGAGTGGCGAGGGAGGATCGTTTCATTGTCCAGACCAAATATTGAATAATAATTACGATTTCGGATCAAGAAAAAACAGAATTTCGTTGCATTCCCACGATGCAAACTTCGGCATCATTTTTAATGATCATATAAAAATGATGTTGAAGTTTGCATCATTGGAATGCAACGAAATTCTGTTTTTTCGTCAGCGGAGCTCATAATTATTATACAATATTTGATCCGGACGATAAAACGATTTCCTTTGCGAGCCAAAAACTTAATCGACATGAAAAATTGCCATGATTTTCAAAATTCAACAAATTATCAATAGAAAATATGTTTAGTTGAATCCCAACGCTGTAAACTTCAGAGTCATGAATAAAATAATTTTTTTTTACCCATTCCGCCCATCCCTCGCTTGTCGTCTGCGTAGCGGATTCAATACTTGCTGCGGCAGCTGGGGCTGCTGCTCCCGCAGCTGCTGTTGCTGAGGCTGCGGCTGCTGCTGTTGCTGGGGCTGCGGCTGCTGCTGTTGCTGGGGCTGCGGCTGCTGCTGTTGCTGGGGCTGCGGCTGCTGCTGTTGCTGGGGCTGCGGCTGCTGCTGTTGTTGTTGCTGGGGCTGCGGCTGCTGTTGCTGATGCTGCTGCTGCTGCTGTTGCTGGGGCTGCGGCTGCTGATGTCGCAGCTGCTGCAGATTCTGGGCCTGTGGCACCTCCGCTTGCCACTGGCAGACCTGATAAAATGCCCCCACCGGCACGTAGTATGGGGGCATAGCTGGTTCACTCGGCAGTGTTGCCCGGCCCAGCGAAGAATTCGCAACGTGTGACCTGAGAATGAAAATCATTTTGTATGAGAACAGATCAATCCGGTTTATTCTATTTTCCTTCAAATACTTCACCGATACCCTCAACATCAGTTCCGATGATACAAATTTTCATTGCGACATTGAAAAATACTTGAAAATCTGCCGTAGAAGATTTAAAAGTATTATTCAACGCCGCATGAAACACTTGTATCAGAACTGATGTGCAAATGTATTGCGTGCAGCGGTAGGCAAGGCTTCAAGTCCACACCGGGCAACTCGACACCGTAAAGTATTTGCCGCAGCAAGTCGTGGGACTGCCCGGTGTGGACTTGAAGCCTTGCCTTGTCAAAGGATTCGAAGGAAAATAGAATTGATTTCTACATGTGCCATTTCTGAAGGTGACACACGTATTCGCATATTTTTCGCCAAAGCTTTCGAGGCTATCTGCGGGTCGGTTGAATCAGTGGTTTAGTTAGCTTCATTTCTTATTATTAGATTTTGAATTCTATAATCTCGCTGGTTCGAAGAGTGAATAGTTTCTATTTGGACTCGTAGATAAACATTGACAATTTTCTTTATTGTTCGGTAATTCTAGGTTATGAACAACAAGACGAAAGAGTTTGCCAAAAACTTCTATGAAATATTTTCCACTGACTCTTTCGTTGTTTATTCATAACCTAGAATAACTGAACAATAAAGAAAACTGTCAACTTTTATCAATGAGCCCAAATCAAAACTATACACTCTTCGAACTACCGAGATTATAGAAATAAAAACCAAATAGTGATAAATGAAGCTAACTGAACCATCGATTCAACCGACCCGCAGGCAGCCTCGAAAGTTTTGACGAAAAATGAACACAACGATTTATAACATTAATAAAATATTAAATAAATTGATGACGACTGTAGAAAAAAACACGAGTTTTTTAACCAGTCTTCAACGATTTGTTGAAAAATACGAAAATATTTCAGAAACGATTTCTACTTACATATTTTGCGTTGTTCTTTCTCGACTCGTCGCTCGACACTTGACGAAAAATACTGCTGTGCCTTCGTGAGCACACAGATACCCACACACGAAACGCGTCGTCGTTGTTCAGCCCTCTAACGCACCAATAGAAAATGGGCGCGGGAGCGATATCATTTTTTGCGCGATTTTGAGAATTTATTATTGTTCCCAGGCACGGCGCTCTTGTCGCCTAAACTGGCAACCAATCAGAAATCGTTAAATAGAAAAAATTTCTCACACACGACTATTATTGTGTTTTCGCGGAAAGCTCGATGCAAAGCAGAATTGTGCAACATTTGTCGACATTTCTTCTTCCGAAAATAAAATAGCGATATCAATAAGCAGTTCGTTGTTCGAGATCCCGGTTGAGAGGCTATTTTTTTTTCGTTATCTGTAACGATTTCGGTGCATGTGCAGTGTACTACTTTTCGTGTACTTATATCGTTTGTGTCGGTGTTGTGGCTCCCGTGGAGGGTTTTTGTCATTTTCTTTTGTCGTGATTGACGTCAAATCGGAAATTTCTTGTGAAATTCATTCGTTTCAGTGAATATATCCGGTTGTATAAAGTAATATTCAGTGATAACAGGGAAAATGGCGAAAAGCCAAATCAGTTTTGAGAAAAAAGTGGCATATTTGTTATTGAAATACGCCGAAAAAATCGAAGACGTCAAATTGACGTCGAGGGGACCAGAATCTCTTGTATCAAAGGAAAGTTCTTACGATTTACTACGAGTTTTTGTATTTCGTCATCCACACGATTCTATTCTCTTTCCCGCTTCCTCTCTCTCTCTCTCTCTCTCTCTCTCTCTCTCTCTCTCTCTCTCTCTCTCTCTCTCGCTTTCTCGCTCTGTACGGCGGGATCGCTTCATTTTTTGTACGGGAATCTTGAACTCGAACGAAATGTTTTCTTGTCTACTTTATTTTTTTCATTTTTTGAATTGTCCTAACGTGATCAGTTCAACAATTTAAGGGAACGCAAACGAAGATCACTCAAACGTTTCAGATGAGCATTTCGTTCAGGCTTCGCATTCCGAAGCTTGAACGAAATGCTCATCTTAAACGTTTGAGTGATCTTCGTTTGCGTTCCCTTAAATTGTTGAACTGGTCACATTGAGACCGATCAGAAAATGAAAAAATTAAGTAAAAAAGAAATTTCGTTGCGACCTTGAAAATGTTCATTTCCCCAATTTTTTTTTAATTTGTCCCAATTCTACTGCCAGATTAGTTTCGAAAAACGCAGAAAAATATTGCTCGAACGTTGCAGGCGAGCATTTCGTTCAAGTTTTGCTTTCCGATACGTGAAATGAAGAAGTTTCGCAAGATAACGAAGTTTGGTCGTTGGAATCCAACGAAATCGCTCTATTTCTCATTTCGGAATCCAAAATTGGAACGAAATGCTCGTCTGCAATAATCAAGCAATATTTTTCTGCGTTTTTGGAAATTAATCTGTCAGAAGAATTGGGACAATTTGAAAAGAAAAAAAATAGTTGGGAAAATGAACATTTTCAAGGTCACGATGCTATTTCTTTTTGACCTTATTTTTTTCATTTCTCGGATTGTCCCAATGTGATCAGCTCGACAGTTTTAGGAAACGCAAACAAAGATCACTCAAACGTTTCAGATGAGCATTTCGTTCAGCCTTCGGATTCCGAAGCTTGAACGAAATGCTCCTGCGCAACGTTCGAGGAATCTTCGTTTGCTTCCTCTTAAATTGTTGAACTGATCACATTGGGACAATTAGAGGAATTAAAAGAATAAAGTAAAAAAGAAATAGCATCGTGGCCTTGAAAATTTTCATTTTTCCCACCATTTTTTATCTTTTCAAATTTTCCCAATCCTACTGCCAGATTCATTTCCAAAAATGCAGAAAAATATTGCTCGAACATTGCAGGCGAACATTTCGTTCAAATTTTGGATTCCGAAATGACAAATGGATTCCAACGAGCAAGCTTTCTTTATTTTACGTATTGGATTGCAAAACTTGAACGGAATCCTCGCCTGCACCGTTCGAGCGATATTTTTCTGCGTTTTTCGAAATTAATCTGGCAGTAGAATTGGGACAATTTCGAAAAAAACGTTGAGTAAATGAAAATTTCCAAGGTCACAACGGAATTTCTTGTCTACGTTATTATTTTCATTTTTTGAATTGTCCTAATGTGATCAGTTCAACACTGTAAGGGAACGCAAACGAAGATTCCTCGAACGTTGCGCAGGAGCATTTCGTTCAAGCTTCGGAATCCGAAGCCTGAACGAAATGCTCATCTGAAACGTTTGAGTGATCTTCGTTTGCGTTCCCTTAAATTGTTGAACTGGTCACATTGAGACCGATCAGAAAATGAAAAAATTAAGTAAAAAAGAAATTTCGTTGCGACCTTGAAAATGTTCATTTCCCCAATTTTTTTTTAATTTGTCCCAATTCTACTGCCAGATTAGTTTCGAAAAACGCAGAAAAATATTGCTCGAACGTTGCAGGCGAGCATTTCGTTCAAGTTTTGCAATCCGATACGTAACGTAAAGAAGTTTCGCAAGATGACGGAGCTTGCTCGTTAGAATCCAACGAAATCACTCCAATTCTCATTCCGGAATCCAAAATTTGAACGAAATGATCGCCTGTAACGTTCGACCAATATTTTGCTGTGTTTTTAGAAATGAATCTGAAAGTGGGATTGCGGAAATTTGAAAAGAATAAAATTGTTAGGAAAATGAAAATTTTCAAGGCGACAATGCAATTTTTTTTTTACCTTATATTTTTCATTTCTCGAATTGTTCCAATGTGATCAGCTCAACAAATTTGAGGAAACGCAAACGTAGATTACTTAAACGTTTCAGATGAGCATTTCGTTCAGGCTTCCGATACCGAAGCTTGAACGAAATGCTCCTGCGCAACGTTCGAAGAATCTTCGTTTACGCTCCCTAAAATTGTTGAACTCATCACATTGGGATAATTCGAAAAATGAAAAAAATAAGGTAATAAAGAAATTCCGTTGCGACCTTGAAAATGTTCATTTTTCCAACTTTTTTTTCAAATTAACCCAATTCTACTACCAGATTAATGTCCAAAAACGCTGAAAAATATTGCTGGAACGTTGAAAAAAAGTAGTTGGGAAAATGAACATTTTCAAGGCCACGACCTTATATTTTTCATTTCTCGAATTGTTCCAATGTGATCAGCTCAACAAATTTGAGGAAACGCAAACGTAGATTACTCAAACGTTTCAGATGAGCATTTCGTTCAGTCTTCCGATACCGAAGCTTGAACGAAATGCTCCTGCGCAACGTTCGAAGAATCTTCGTTTACGCTCCCTAAAATTGTTGAACTCATCACATTGGGATAATTCGAAAAATGCAAAAAATAAGGTAATAAAGAAATTCCGTTGCGACCTTGAAAATGTTCATTTTACCAACTTTTTTTTCAAATTGTCCCAATTCTACTGCCAGATTAATTTCCAAAAACGCTGAAAAATATTGCTGGAACGTTAAAAAAAAGTAGTTGGGAAAATGAACATTTTCAAGGCCACGACCTTATATTTTTCATTTCTCGAATTGTCCCAATGTGATCAGCTCAACAATTTTAGTAAACTCAAACGAAGAATACTCAAATGTTTCAGATGAGCATTTCGTTCAGAATTCAGAACTTGAGCGAAATGCTCGTCTACTACGTTCGAAGAATATTCTTCAGCGTTTTTGGAAATGAATGTTGGAAGAGAATAATTGAGACAATTATGAAAAAAATTAGTTGGGAAAATTTTAATTTTTATGGTCGCGACGGAATTCCATTTTTCCTTCTTTTTATTTATTTTTCGAATCGTCCCTATTAAATCGGGCGACCAATTTGAAAAAATGCAAACGGATATTATAGAATCGACGTGGACAAACACTTCGTTTGATTTTTTGATTCCGGTACAAAAAATGAAGGAGTCTCGCCAGATGACGAAGCTTGCTAGTTGTAATGCAATAGCAGGATCGCTTCATTTTTCGTACAGGAATCTAAAACTCGAACGAAATGTTTTTGTCCACGGTGATCCCACAATATCCATTTGCGTTTTTTAAAATTGGTGGAGAGATTGAATTGGGACGATTGGAAGAATGGAAAAAAAAGGGGGAAAAAGAATTCTCTTTACCTTGGAATTTTTATTTTTCCACCTTTTTTTCAATTCCAATCTGCTCAATCTGACTTTGCGAAGCATTTTGTAAAACTCAGACGAATTCTGCTCGATCGTAGGAGACGAGCGTTTCGTTCAAGTTGTTGATTCTGGTACGAAAAATGAAGGCGTTTCGCAAGATGACGAAGCTCCCTCACTGGAATGCAACGGAATTGCTTCAATGATCGTATCGGAATCCAGAACTTCAACGAAATGCTCGTCTCCTCTGTTCGAGCAGTATATTCCTCTTCGTTTTTGGAAACGAATGTAGGAACAGTAGAATTGAGATAATTATGAAAAAAAAAATAGTTGGGAAAATACGATGCTGAAGTTCGCATAGTTGGAATGCAACGAAAACTGATTATTTTTTATAGCATCGCCCAAAATTTTCATACAGTATTTGTCAACGATAATGGGACAATCTTCTTTGCCATTGGAAAACTGAATTTATTAGAAAAATTAGAAGGATCGCATTAATTATCAAAATAATGAAAAAAATGGATTTTTCGTTGTATTCCAACGATGCAAACTTCAGTACCATGGGAAAATTTTAATTTCTAAGGTCGCGACGGACATCCATTCTTCCTTCTTTTTTTTATTATTCGAATCGTCCCACTGAAATTGGGTAACCAATTTTAAATAATTTTGGGTTCAAACCCATAACTCATAAATCGGGTCGACGTAATTATAACAATTCTTTTCCAACAGATCGCTCGAGCATTGAAGGTCCCCGGTAATGGTCAATTTCAAAGGAAATTGCTGAACTGCTGGAATAAGGGGGGTTTGAAGACTGCATTTATGAGCGCAATTAGTGCGCAGCAAAATAGCAGCAAACCCGTCGAAGAGGAGGAAATTCTCCCAGGTAAGGTGCATGTAACGCATTTCTTGTCGGCGTCACCACCAGATAGCATAAGAAAAGAAAAGGAGTCCGTGTCTCAATCGGAAGCGTACGTCGATGGTAATAGGTACAAAATAATCAATGTTCTTGGAGACGGGAATTGCTTATTCAGATGCTTCGCCCACCACGTTTTTGGTGATCAAGAGTCTCATGCAATTATTAGAAAAATAATTGTAGAAGATACTGTTCAGAACTGGTTCGAATAAGTAGATTTGCTCAACGCTTCCTGTGAAGAAAAATTGTACAGAAACCCGAATCAGTACGAAGATGTGATGGGTTGTAGCTCGGTATATGGTACAGATTATGAAACCGGTGTTTTTGCTCGAGTATATAAAACGGATGTGACTATATACCGAAAGCAAACAAACGACGATAGAATCGTTAAAATACAGACGTTGTCGTGCGATATGAGGAGTGAAGGTAAGCACTTGAACATCATGTTTACTGGCGCACAACGCAGTGGACATTGGGTCGTGCTTGAGGCAATGTCTGACGTTGCAACGCACTTTGAAAAAGTTATTGGAGAACAAGATGAATTTGCGAATACCGATTCAATGTCTCCAATTTCTTCTGCAAAAGTAGCAAAATGCTCTGATTCAAACGTAGGAAGTTTCACTGCTGAAACTTTGCAAGAGCAGGAAAACTTGACTTTGTCTGATTCAGTCGTAAGACCTTTCACTGCTGAAACGGTAAAAGAGCACACGGACGTTGATCAGAACAGCGAAACAGATGATGTGTTAATCCCGCTGAACACGTCCTTGAACGGGGATTTGTTGCCGACTTTATTCGAAGCGGAAGATAGCAATTCGACGGAAACTGTGAAAGAGCAGATGGACGTTGATCACAGCAGTGAAACAGTCGATGTGTTTATCCCGCTGACAACGTCCTTGAATGAGGATTTGGTACCGACTGTCGTCGAAGAGGAAGAGAGAGATTCGAGGAATGATATAATCGAGAAGTCATTCAAACCTGAAAGCATCGATAAAAAAAGGGGGAGCAATTGCAAACCTGACGTCGGCAGGATCGATGTTTTGAATGGGCCAGTGAAAAGACTGTGTTACAAGGAAAGTAGAGTTGCGATCAAAAAGCAATCAGTGGACGTATATAGTTTTTCGTCCAGCAGTAATGAGACGTTGGAATCTGATCTATCAGATGGTGGCAGTGTGTACAGTGTTACCAAGTCACGAAAGAAAATTCAAAAGGATAACATGAGCACTTTTTGCAAAAGCAATGAGAATGACACTTCAGATGACGAACTGGACAATAGATCGAAAACAGAAAAGCGAGTTGGTGTACAAAAATTAAAAACGGGTAAGGTGGCAGAATTCACGGTTACCATCGGAACGGTTTTAATACCAGCTACTGATTTCAAATCACCCTTGGGTCGAACTTGCGGAGATAAAATCAGAACAAAAATTATAGAAGTCATGCTAACAACATACGATTGTACATGTCTTTTGAGTTTCTATGGAAGCGTTCGAGAAAATCTAAATGAAAATACCGTGCTCTATGCAAAATGTAACCTACCCGATCACAAGCAGCGTTTCCGGTTTCGGCTTTTCCACATGGAGAAACCACTTTCAGAGCTCGAGGTAGCAAGTACGGCGGAAGTGACAGTAGTTCACAAGAAAAATTTAATGCGCGATTTTTTTGCAACTGTGGAAGGGCCACAACGTCGAGAATATTTAGAAGCGATTAGATATCGCAGTGCCGTTGACTTTTTGGCAGAGCTTCAGGCCAAAACTAGTACCGAATACGCGGCAGACGGACACATGCAAAGTTTGTGCACAGAGAACGTCCTTCATAAAATAAAATCGGAAGAAAAGTGCAAAGCCCGTTTGACTTTGCGATCGAAAGATGTTTCCGATTTGATGGAACTCTTCTTTCATCATAATGAAATGAAAGATCCTTTTTTGCGGTATGCTGAGTTGCCTCTGACTGCTGTGATGTTCACCGAAGAAGATCTCGCTGCGATGGATGCCCAGAAAAATATAATTTTGCACATGGATTCAACTGGATCCCTCGTTCGAAAACCTCAATATTTAAATTGCAAAAGAATTTATTATTACAGCATAATAGCTAAACATGATCAGGAAATAATACATTTAGCGCAAATGATAACTTCGCAACATGGAATTGTTTCAATAAGTACCTTTTTGAAAAGATACAAGAGTTTCATTGTCGAAAAATCAAAGAAATGGCCATTTGCCAAAGCAATAGTAGTCGATTGGTCTTGGGCATTGATTAATTCCATCTTACAAGAATGGAACGGCACAACAATTAAGCAATATCTACAACTGACATACGACAGTTTTAGCACAAACATTCAGTCGCTGGAAGAAATGAGCGTATTGAAAATATGTTTTGCTCACTTCATGAAAATTGTCTCCAGGACAATTCATGACAAATTCCGAGAATTGAAGCCGGTCAAAAGTGTTCTCATGGAATGCATGGCGCTTTTATGTTTGTGCAGAAGCATGGATGAGATGGATGCCGTGTTTGACCAAGTGAGCTTACTTTTATTGAAAAAACATGCAGCACAAGACGACCTGATCGTCATCCATAGCTTATGGACGAAAAATCGTCAGAGAGCTGGAGACTTGCAAGAACTGGGTGATATAAAAGTTGATAGCGATGAAGTTCACTTCAAAGAAGATGTGAAAGACCATACAATTTATAGAAATTCGCCTTATTTCAAAAGATACAATTCGAAGCTGGTAATCTTGCAAATCAAAGTACAAGCAAAAGACCAAAGCTGTGAAAGTGAGACAAATCTTGATGTACGGAATAAATATTATGCTCCAAAATTTTTGGATCACGTATTGATGAAATGGATGCCATATCCCATTTTGTGGAGCGCGATAGACTTGGATAGAGTGGACAAGTCCATATCCAGAGTAACCAATGCATACATCGAAAGCTCACATAAGGTCGTGAAAAAATCGGTATTCGACGGCAACACAACTTCATCGATTGCAGATTCCGTGCGTCTACTCGAAACAAAGCGGAAGTCTACGATTGCTAAAATTTATTTGAACGCGAAAGTGAAGGGAACTCAAAAATCCCGCCGAAAGCCTAAATACCTGCCAGTTGAAGACCCGTTTATTGAAGAAATTTGGCTAAAGAAAAAGGGCAACAAAAGACGCAATGTTGGATATGCAGATGGGAAAGTCAGCAAAAAACTTTGCATGGAAGCGGAAAAAAAGCGGGAAAAAGAAAGTGGCAAGCATGACATTGTGGAAATGTACAAGAATGCAGACTTAGGTTTGCCATTACATTCGCACCAAAATACGGACACAGAAAATGATGAAAAGGTCAGAAAAAAACTTTGCATTGAAGCGGAAAGAGAGCAGGAAAAAAAAACTGCCGAGCATGACATTGTGGAAATGTGCAATAGTGCAGAATTCGATTTGCTATTACATTCGCACCAAAACGGCGACACAGGAAATGATGCTGCTGTTTCAGAATTGACGGAGATTGCTGAAATAGAGAAACTTGATCGCAAAGTTGGGAAATTTCACAACGGTTTGATGAAGGACGTTAAATATTACTTGAAGTCGAATTCAAGTTTGTTGACAGTTGGTCGTTTCCACACAGCAAAGTCATTGACCGCTGAGAACTTTCAACTGACGGCAATGCAATTGTCATCACTTGACGAAAAGCGATGGGTCGATGGTGAGGTCATTGATGCGTTTGCCGCCGCCAATATTGATAATTGGATCGACGTGACATATATTCCGACTGGTGATACGGCAATAGTAATTGGCAGAAATAGTGGCAACAGATTCATAAAAAATCGAATGATTTCAAAAACAACCAAGCCGATAGGGAATAGATTGATGATGCCCTATTTATTTTCGAGTCATTGGCGCTTATTTATTGTGAACGTAAACGAAAAAGAAATAATGTTACTTGACCCTTATGGAAGTAATATTGATGACAAAGACCGCGCAAAAAGAGAGTTCATGAGCTATGTACGCTGTTGCGAAAAAGGCACATCTTTGCATAATTTAAGTAATATAAATTGGGAAACTTGCGATAATAGCGCTCGTCCGCATCAACCGGTTAATGATGGACACAGTTGTGGAGTGTACGTGATGTACTATATGCAATGCTTGGGCAAAAGGGAATCTTTTGATACCAGGTTTGATCCCGCAGCATTTCGTATAGAATGTGCATACAGTTTGCTTTTGAAATCGGAGAGCATGGAAAAAACGTGTCTACATTGTTTTGCAGCCATGAAAACCGCGGTGGTAGAGTGCCAAATATGTAATCGCAAGAGTCACAGAACTTGCTTCTCAAAATATGATTTGCGAACAAATGAGAAAGCAGAGGTTATAAACTGTGACGTTGTCACTTCTTCCTTCTATTTTTTTTTTTTGCCAGCGTCGAGCCGCAGCGGGAGCCGCCGGATCCCCGAAAGGGACCGGCTCTCTTCTCTCTTATTTTCTAGCTCCCGCAGACCGAGGAGGACCGAACGTGGCTGACGACCGTCGCTGGACCAGCATCCTGACTGCGATTATTCACGCGAGCGCGGGCGAGCGACCCACCGATCGAGCGACCCCGAAAATCGCGTTGCCCTCTGTAATTGGTCTTTCCCTCCCTCCCCCGCGTGTCATATTTATGCCCCCCCCCCCCCCCCCCCCTCAGCCCGACCCCCCCCCTTAGCCCTGTCGACATCGTCGAGTCGCGAAGCTCGTGTCCGTCATCGTCCCTCCGACAATAGGCTTGTCCGTCAGGTCGGAGGGAAACAGCGGGTTCCGCGGCGTCGAGGCGAGGCCGTCGATACGATCGCGCCACGGCCGTTTTGACAGCCGTGGGCGCCGCCATCTTTTATCGAGCCTCGGTCTCGCGAGGCAGACAGCGTGGCGCCATCGGTGCGCGATCTCGCGAGGCCGGCGCTCGATATTCGATCGAACGACGGCCGACTACAACGCCGCAGCCTGATTGGCTGCTGGCGCTCCCGGGCCTCGAAAAGCCTCGAACCAGCCGCTATCACGCGGCCGGGAGCTCGAGGAGAGCCCGGAGCGCCATACTTCCGCTTCGGACTCGACACGGGCAGCATCGTGTCCCGTTTTTTTGTGCCTTTTTCGAGTTAATCGTGTTCAATTTGCGATCAACAATATCTACGACGACCCGGCTTCCCGAAGGACCACTCTCTGAGCATTTTCTGGATTACGTCGGCATAGCATTCTCGTGTTTCTTCTCAAAACCGAGACAGCAAGTAAGTCCTTCGATTTTTGCCGGGCGTGCGACGCCATTTTCCCCTTGTCGTTTGACTCTTCCCAAACACCCAAACTTTCGTCATTTTCGTTAGCTTTCTCGAACTTTTCGTTCGAGAAAGATTTATTTCGTCGGTCGGTCGACGCGACGAGTGTTGTGCCATCGAGTTCGTTCCCCGTAAATTCCCCGTCAAGCCATTTTGCCCATTTTGTTTCGTCATCCCCTCCTGTAATTTTTCGAGTCATTATTTCGCGTTTTCGAGCCCCGTCATTACATTTTTTGTCAATCCCCCTCGTCGATCGCCCACCCCGTGTTCCCCTTTTCGATTAGTGAGTCCCGTTATTGGATTTTTGCGCGTGGATCGAACGAGACCTTGCTTCGTTCGGTCAATCGGGTTTCGCCGGCCGAACTCGATTCGAGTGTCCGCGTGGTTCGCTCCACCGCGTGGCTCGCTCGCTCGTTCCCCCTTTTTGTTCGTACGTCACTGGTATAATAAGACGCCTGAGTTTCAGGGACCCTCTGTCCCTGCGTTTAAGATTATCGTGATTCTTCCTGAGCCAGTTCCATTAATGTTGATTAATTAACGTAGTTCATTATTGTTTTCGTTTGACAATTTTGACCATTTTTGTAACGGTTGCTGGACCGAGTTAACCAGCTGGCGCCCCGAATTTTCCATTGTATGAGATCTGCTAAATAAATCCGAAACTTGTTTTTATTATTTTAATTCATTTTTCGCAGTGTTTATTTATTTTCTCCCTCAAAATTCTCTTGCGCTTGTGTCGAACCCGTCACAAATTTTTGGCGCCCAACGTGGGGCCTGAAAAACATATTATTTATTTACTTTTCCTCATTTTCTCATAATACCTTTCAATAACAAACGAAAAAAGTTCCAATTAATTAAATTCAGCCATTTTGAACAATTTTTCGACTTTTTTTGACCTGACTTTTCGTATTTCGAGTCTCGCCCGAGTGATTCGGTGCGAGAAAAATTCTTTTTCGTAGTCCCATTGTTTCAGCGTGCAAAATAGTGCTCACCAGTGACCCCCTCCCCCTATCGCGTTCGACGATCGCACAACGCTCCGGCGCGAGACTGCCGAGCGCTAGCTCCATTGTTTTGACGACCTTGAGCGCTCCTATCCCATTCTCCTTGTGTTTTTCGATACTTTGCTGACTTGGTAAATATTATTTCGAATATAAAATATTATTTTGTCAAATCTAGTAGGATTTTCGTGTGTTCATCGAGTATTGCGTGATTACGCTACTCGGCGCAAATATTGCCCCCCCCCCCTTATCAGCAGTAACCCCCCTCGCCCGACATTTGCCCTAAAAATTCCCCGAAAAATATTGTTGCCCTCCCGATTCGATTAAAAATAATTTTCGTCAATTTCCGGACGATTGAAAATTCCCTCTGATTAATTATTTGAGTTCTTCCCTCGTATTTACCATTTATTTTCGTTAGTTCCTTGACGATCAACTCTTCCCTTTATTTTTGAATTTTCAATTTTGTTCCCTTTTTGCATCCTTACTGTTTTAAACCTTTTTTTTTAAACAGATCAATTCATTCAATTCCCGGGAGTAACAATCCCTTTTGGGTAAAATTTCCAAACAAGTTTTATTTAGTTTATTAAATTTTTGCTCTTTCTTTTTTTTTTTTTCTCTTGTTTTCCCCTTTTTCGCGATGTATCCCCCGGTCGACGTTCCGGTTTCGACCGTAACGGTCACAACCCCGGCCTGTACCGCCCCGATAACGACCACAACAGCGACGAGTAGTGGTCTAGGTCATACGCCATATCGACCGTCAGCCACTGGCCCTTCAATAACGGCCCTGACTCTTGACATAGAGGGCCTTAGAAATTTTTCGGACATACTTTTTCGTGGCGATCGAGCAGGGATAAGCCTGGAGGGATCGATCGATCAAGTTAAGGATCGGCTTCTGAGACACGAGATCCGGACTCGTTACCCCTACATCCCCATCCAT
The DNA here is from genome assembly GCA_963921915.1 of Hyposoter dolosus. Lineage (NCBI taxonomy): Eukaryota > Metazoa > Arthropoda > Insecta > Hymenoptera > Ichneumonidae > Hyposoter > Hyposoter dolosus. Next base: position 2,005,370 of record OY998134.1, read on the forward strand.
TGGCGCGAGGATAGTGACAATCGAGTCGGTCTTCCGTACACTCTGGCACATGCGTTGGAAGTTCCAGATGTCGCTGAAGTTTTGTGGCCTCCGCCAATGCCAACACCAGCCCCGCCTATACGGTCTTCGTCTCCCCCTCCTCCGGTTCCGTCGCCCCGAAATCGACGGTCACAGGCCACCCATCCGTTTACGCCTCCCCCAAGAGACCAACCTCCCTCTGATCCAGACTTTAGTCTGGAAGAACCTCCCGAAAATTTACACGAACCCCTGGTCCCCCTTCCCGGACGAACCCCTGGTCCTACCGTGACATTCGCCCTTCCCCCTTCCCCCGAAATGAATAGACGCTCTCTCCCCTCTCTCCCCTTATCCCACCGGCCCCGGTTACTGATTCCCGACGTCCCTGAACCCCATTTTGACGACCCGAGGGACTTCACGAGAACGTACACAGTTCCTATCTCCCGGCCCCAACACAACAGCACCCGCTTGCCTCCTCTTCCTCCCCCAGCTCCCAGACGCAGCTTACCCGCTACCCTCCCCACGACAACCCCCAGCCCAACCCAAAATGAGTTTTCTTCCTCGCGAATGGGAAGAGACAATCGGTTTGCCAATCACTGGCAAAGGTACGGCCCTAAATTCGCGGGTAAACGTCAGGAGGACGCGGAGGAATTCCTCCAAGAACTCCACGAATACGCCGTTGGCCAAGACTTGTCAGAGGACGAGTTATTGCGCGCGTTGCCCGAGGCGTTCACAGGTGCTGCGCGTCTCTGGCATCGCGTTGAAAAGTCCAGCTGGAATGATTACGAGGGTTCCGTATTTCATTTCCGGGAACAATTTGGACACGGCGACTTACAGGATCGCCTGAGGCACGAGGTGGAGCTTCGTACTCAGGGACCTGGCGAACCCGTCGCCGAATTTTTGGTGAAAATAAGAGCCCTATTCGACCAGTTCAACCCTCCCCTTTCCCTCGAAACCCAGTTGGACATTTGTTATCGTAATTTGCACCCAGACCTGTCAGCCCACCTTAGGCGAGATGAGATACAAAATTACCTCGATCTCAAAAGGATGTGCCGTCGCAGAGAGGAGCTCGCGGACCGAGCCAAGGCGTATCGCCCTCCTCCGAGCGCACGACAGTCGTCCTTCCCCTCCAGTGCGTACAAGCCAGCCGACAAAGCCACGCAAGGTAAAGTCGCGGCTTTGCAGACCCCGACGGACGCCAAGGCGCCCCCAAGAAATCAGTACCCTCCCCAACAAGCCCCGACCCAGAGAACTCCCCAACCCCAACCCCGCGTAAACCAAAAACCCAGCTACGCTGCAGTAGCAGGAGAGGAGAAATCTCCTCGCTCGGAACCCCTCTCGAAAATTCCCCCCTTGTGTGAAGTAGCGCCGAAAACCTGTCCCCAACAGACTCGGCCCCCTTGCTACAATTGTCGCCTCCCTGGCCATTTCTGGCGGGAATGCGTCAAACCGATCGGAAGGTTCTGCAGAATCTGCGGCTACCCGGACGTGGTAGTCCAGACGTGCCCGCGCTGTGCAAGAGGACAGGCGGGAAACGGCCAGACGGGGGGACAGTAAAGTTCTCGCCCCCCCAGAGGCCAAACCCCGAGTTGCCCAAAACCCATTCCAAGTTCGAGCAACCAGCCCAGGACCCTTTCGAGAACAAAAGCCCCGGAAAGAAATCCCCAGAATCCTCAACAATTCCCAACCTACCGGAAAATCCCGTAGAATCCCCCCTACCCGAGAAAAGTAAACCCGAACCCAGAGAGATCTTCGTTTCCCGACCCGAATCCGGTAAGAACCCCGCCTCGCAAGAGGAATTCCGATTTTCCCCGCAGTTCCCGGACCAACCTGGCCCCGTACGGCGAGCCATAAGTCTCCCGTACAAGGACGACTCCGGCAGGGATCTGCAGTTGAGTTTCCCCGACTTCGAAACCCTTAATGCGTTCCTCGGCAAACGACCTTCGAAAAATCCCATTTCGCTTCCCAAACCCCCCGAAACCCACGGTTCGTTGGAAAAACCCCCAAAAACCCCCTTTGAGGCTCCTTTGCAAGGAGAGAAATCCCCGGTCCCCCCAAAACTCCCGAAAGACCCCAGTCCAGTACCCAGAGTCCGTAAAGTTCCCTGCAAAGATAATTTTGGAAACGTTTTGCAATTAAGTGGCCCCAATTCCGACACCCTCGACCTCTTCCTCAGTAAAGAACCCGAAAAACCCCTACCCAACGACGAGCAGCAGCCCGGATGTTCTAAATATTCGAGCCACTCGCCACCTCAATTCCCCAATCCCCGTTCCCTGTGTGAATCAGCTACCTTTACCCCAGTCTCCCCAGAAACATGCCCTCAGAGCCCCCTTCAGCTCCAAGAAACTTCCCCGTCGGATCCCGCTACGCTGGCGGATATGCTCGCTGCTACCCAACGGCGTAACGTCGATAACCGACATTTTCTGTGGTTAAAAGTCGAGGACCGACTGTGTCGTGCCTTGGTGGACGGTGGCTCATGTCGAACGTACCTAGACGAAGGCCTGGCAGCGATCCTCATGCCCTATTTGTCCCCAACCGACGATGGTATTTTAGTGCCTGGAAATAATGTACTTCCAGTGTTTGGTGAATTGTATCTCACGTACGAGATAGGTGGACGAACAGCCCGCCTTCGTACTCAATTGGCGTCGGTAGGATACGATTGTATCCTAGGGATCGATTTCCTACGCGCACTCGATCTACGTGTCGATTATGGTAGCGATACGTGGCGAGTGGGAAATGGCCCCGTTCGTTCGTTCAGCCCAGGAGACATCGAAGCCCACCCAATCAGAGCCTATCCCCCGTGCGCCGGTCTGGCGATTGCAACAGACTCGGCTGCCAAAAAAAGTAACCGCCCTTCTAGATGAGTTAATCCCCCCTAAAACGTCCCCCACCCTCAGTGTTACCCATTTAGCTGAGCACCACATCAATGTTCAAGGACACCCCCCAATTCGACAAAAGCCCCGAACAATTTCTCCGTACATGCTGAAGATCGCCCAGAAAGAGGTCGACCAGATGTACGAGGAAGGAGTTATTGAGGAAGCCGACAGTCCTTGGCTTAGTAACCCCGTGATCGTCACAAAAGCGAACGGGAAATATCGATTTTGCATCGACTTTCGAGACGTTAATCGTGTGACGCGGAAAGACGCGTACCCCCTCCCCAACATGGACCGTATCCTTGACGGACTGCGACGAGCCCGTTATATTTCGAAACTCGATCTGAGCCAGGCCTATTTTCAAATTCCCGTTGAGCCCGCAAGTCGACCCATAACCGCCTTTTCAGTCCCTGGACGCGGACTGTTTCAATTCAAACGGATGCCCTTTGGACTGACGAACGCCCCCGCGACTTTTCAGAGACTGATGGACAGACTAATCGACCCCGCGTGGGAACCCCACGTTTTTGCCTACTTGGACGACGTCATTATCGCGACGGAAGCGGAGGACGAACACTTTGACTTTCTCCGACGCGTACTGACAGCCTTTAGAGACGCCAAGATGGAAATCAACCGCGAGAAGAGTGAGTTCTTCTGCGCGGAAGTGGCCTATCTTGGATACGTCATTGGCCCCGAAGGACTTAAAGTTGACCCCGACAAAGTAGCCCCTATCGTGAATTACCCTCCCCCCACCAACATTAAGCAAGTCCGACGATTCCTCGGAATGGTCGGATGGTATGCCCGATTTTTACCAGACATCTCCCGTGATAAAGCCCCTTTGACCCGATTAACGATGAAAGGTGTCCCCTGGACATGGGGACACACCGAACAACAAGCTTTTGAGGCCCTCCGTGATTCCCTGACCCGAACCCCCATTTTGATTCGCCCCAATTTCGATAAGCCCTTCACTGTTCAGACCGACGCGAGCGACGGGGCCATCGGCGCCGTCCTAACCCAAGAGGTTGACGACGTCGAGCACCCGATCGTTTTCGCGAGTCGACTCTTGACGTCCCAGGAACGCAAGTACACGGTCACCGAGCGTGAGTGTCTCGCGGTTCTCTGGGCCGTTAAGAAATTGCGACCTTACATCGAGGGCACGCACTTTACGGTGATTACGGACCACAGTAGCCTTACGTGGCTCCGGAGTATTCGAGACCCCGCAGGACGACTCGCCCGATGGGCGCTCGCCATGCAAGCCCTAGACATGACCATCGTCCACCGTAAAGGAGCCCTTAACGTAGTCCCTGATGCCCTCTCCCGCATGTACGAGACGACCGACGCAGCCCTATGTGCCTTGGGTAACGCGGTCGACTCGTGGTACGCGGACAAAAAGAAAAATATTCGAGAGTTCCCTTGGAAATACCCCAATTGGAAAATAGTAGAAGACAGAATCTACTATCACCGCCCTCACCCCGTAATTGAATCAGCCTTCTCCGATTTAGACGCTTGGAAATTAGTACTCCCCTTAGAATCCCGACCTCGAGCCCTCAGTCAAGCCCACGACTGTCCCCAAGCAGGCCATCTTGGAGTCGACAAAACGTACCATCGGCTCACTCAAGATTTCTTCTGGCCTGGTATTTTTCAGGACGTCGCGAGATACGTCGGACGTTGTCCAGCGTGTCAGCTCCATAAGGTCTCTCAAGGGCAACCGAGCGGCCTTATGCGAGAGCGCACGACTTCTGGTCCTTGGACAGTTGTCGCCGCCGACGTCATGGGCCCTTTCCCTCCCAGTAAGTCCCAGAACCGTTATGTGATCGTGTTCCAAGATTTGTTCACGAAATTTGTAGAGGCCAGAGCCGTTCGAGTTGCCACGGGACAGACAATAATGTCGGCATTCGAAAATCTGGTCTTGAATCGCTGGGGATGCCCGAAGTATCTGTTGACGGACAACGGAACGGAGTTCGTTAACAACTTCGTTACGAATCAACTCCGACAGTTAGGAATCCATCAGACCACAGTCCCACCGTACCATGCCCAAGCCAACCCCGTCGAACGAGTCAACCGAACCATCAAGACGATGATTTGCACCTTCATCCCGCAAGACCAGCGAGATTGGGACAAGCATCTTCCCGAGCTGTGCTTTGCGATTAACACAGCAGTCCAATCCTCCACGATGATGACCCCTGCCTTTCTGAACTTAGGAAGGAACCCTCGCCCCGCAAAAGCCCTTCGAGACGAAGATCCCAACCCTCCGCCCTTAGACCCCGGTGACCCTAATCTGTGGACCGACCGCATGAAGCGGCTCCCACTGATTCACGATTGGGTCAATCGGAATTTGGAACAAGCCGCGAAGCGGCAGGCCCGTTATTATAACAAAAACCGCAAAGATACCCGTTACAGCGTAGGCGATCTGGTGATGAGGAAACACCGAGTCCTCTCATCCGGAGTCCAGAACTTCGCTGCGAAGCTTGCCCCTCGGTTCAATGGCCCTTACAAGATTTTGAAAGTCCTTTCCCCTGTCGTTTATGAGATCGAAGACCCCGCCAGTCGTAAAAACCCCAAGGTCCACATCAAGGACCTCAAACCCTATCGACCCCCCGAAGAACCCAATGATGATGAGAACGATGAGGCGACCGAAGCTGCCGCCCCCCAACCCCCGTTACCCGATACCGTTGAAGTGGAACCGGAAAACTCCGCTCCACGTCGTGCAGGCCTGAGGTCAAGAAAACCCCCTTTAGTCACTGAGTAACTCCCCAGCCATTGAGAATATTAGCCCGGAATTAATCCTTTTGTTGTTTTGTGTTTTCTTTCAGAGTAATGAGTTTGATGTGGATGGCGAGGCGTAGGGTCGGGCGGCCGCCATATCGGCTTCCGCTCGGCACCGCGACGCCGTACGAATATGGCGTGTGGCGGACCTCGGGCCACATTACCGCTTTGGCCACCTTCCCTTTCCCCCCTCTTGAGCCCTTCCCCAGCCTTGGCCTGTTCCGAGGCGAAGACTGCCGCTGCGAGGAATGTGACCCCCACGACCCGCAGCCGATGGCGCCCCCCCATTACCGGATGTACCTGCGCCCCGAATCCCCAGAAGGCCAAGTCCATCCCATTGACGCCACCATCCCAGAACCTCGCGCCCCGTCCCCAACCCCATCCGAATGCTCCCTTCCCTCTTCCCAATCCTCAGGTTCCTACTCCGACGAGTCGGCCTCGTCCGCGGAAACCGTGGTGCCTTCGGCGCCTTCCCCGATGTTGCTGCGCCCCCGGGTGCAGGCGGAGCCTGCGTCCGGGCCGCTGCTGCATCTGACGCGGGTACCGGAGGGGCTCCGGGCCGCGGTCGGAGCCGCTCAACCCTCCTCCTCGTCCCAGCAACCCCGTACATTCCCCCTGCCCCCCGATCCCAGCACCACTCCCGTCGATTCCGCTCCCCAACCCCCCAGAACCCTACAATTCCCTTCCTCCATGCCCTTGCGCCCTATTCCCCGAGTCCTGCAACCCCATGACCACCCCTCCACTTCCCTTTGTACCCCCGCCGCCCCCAGCCCTGTCTCTCGCCCCGTACTTCCTCCCTTAATGCTCCAACACCCGTCGCCTTCCCGCACCCCTCACCCCCCTCCCTTAATACCCCGAAACCCAACACCCTCCCGTATCCCTCGGCCAGCCCCTGCTCCGATCCCACCCCTCATGCCACGCAACCAAACCCCGTCTCCCCCTCGCCCAAACCCGACACCTATCCCCTCCTTGATGTCCCTTCGAGTCCCTGTCCCGCCTTGTCTTCAACCTCCGGGACCCAGGGAGCCCTTCTGCTGGGGTTGCGATCGGCCCGGGCACGACACCGAAAGGTGCCGTTTCCGGATCGAGAACCGGCCTCGGCGGGGAGGACCCTCGGGCTCCCGGCGCTAATTGCCAGCCCCCTTTCAGCCCACCCTAGCGCCTAGCCCCGATGCCCGCCACAAGCCCCAAGAGGGCGAAATAGAAACAACGTAGAAACGGGCTTCGGAGTCCAAATCATCGAATCAGTCAAGCATCGTAGAAATCTTCAAGACATTCAGAGGCTAGTGGTCCGGTGACCAAATACTCCATCTCTCATCTCATCGCAGTCTCAGCGGAGTGACGAAAGTCTCCAAGTTTTCGTTCAGTATTATTTTCGAGTCAATTACGTTTAAGTGTCGAAGGCAAAGGCCCTAGACGTCAGTCATTATTCTCTTTAGTTCCGTCTCTGTGATTTTGTAACGAAGAGACTGATAATGTTAAAGCGCCGTACACCCCAGACCCCTCAGACCAGAATTGTTAGCCCCAGAGTCCCCGCCCAAAAATCATTGTTAGCCCTATTTTCTTTTCTATTGTTAAGCCAAATAAGATCTGTTTTATTTTTGATACACGTGTTACGAGCCAAAGAGCTTCGAATTCAGAGATTTTCTTTTTTTTCTTTTCTTTTTGATTAAAGTAAGGCAGTACAATGCACCAGTCAGCCAAGTTAATTTGTTGAATTGTTGTTCTTTCCTTTTTCTTAAGATCCCCTTCAGTCATAAGTCCTTCTCTATTGTTGGATCCTTAAGTCGCAACCCCGGTAATACTCGATTGACTGCAGATTGTGTGACGAGGCGTACGAGATGGTACTTTCGTCAAGCCGGGGGGAGTTGTGACGTTGTCACTTCTTCCTTCTATCTTTTTTTTTGCCAGCGTCGAGCCGCAGCGGGAGCCGCCGGATCCCCGAAAGGGACCGGCTCTCTTCTCTCTTATTTTCTAGCTCCCGCAGACCGAGGAGGACCGAACGTGGCTGACGACCGACGCTGGACCAGCATCCTGACTGCGATTATTCACGCGAGCGCGGGCGAGCGACCCACCGATCGAGCGACCCCGAAAATCGCGTTGCCCTCTGTAATTGGTCTTTCCCTCCCTCCCCCGCGTGTCATATTTTATGCCCCCCCCCCCCCCCCCCCCCCCTCAGCCCGACCCCCCCCTTAGCCCTGTCGACATCGTCGAGTCGCGGAGCTCGTGTCCGTCATCGTCCCTCCGACAATAGGCTTGTCCGTCAGGTCGGAGGGAAACAGCGGGTTCCGCGGCGTCGAGGCGAGGCCGTCGATACGATCGCGCCACGGCCGTTTTGACAGCCGTGGGCGCCGCCATCTTTTATCGAGCCTCGGTCTCGCGAGGCAGACAGCGTGGCGCCATCGGTGCGCGATCTCGCGAGGCCGGCGCTCGATATTCGATCGAACGACGGCCGACTACAACGCCGCAGCCTGATTGGCTGCTGGCGCTCCCGGGCCTCGAAAAGCCTCGAACCAGCCGCTATCACGCGGCCGGGAGCTCGAGGAGAGCCCGGAGCGCCATACTTCCGCTTCGGACTCGACACGGTCAGCATCGTGTCCCGATTTTTTGTGCCTTTTTCGAGTTAATCGTGTTCAATTTGCGATCAACAATATCTACGACGACCCGGCTTCCCGAAGGACCACTCTCTGAGCATTTTCTGGATTACGTCGGCATAGCATTCTCGTGTTTCTTCTCAAAACCGAGACAGCAAGTAAGTCCTTCGATTTTTGCCGGGCGTGCGACGCCATTTTCCCCTTGTCGTTTGACTCTTCCCAAACACCCAAACTTTCGTCATTTTCGTTAGCTTTCTCGAACTTTTCGTTCGAGAAAGATTTATTTCGTCGGTCGGTCGACGCGACGAGTGTTGTGCCATCGAGTTCGTTCCCCGTAAATTCCCCGTCAAGCCATTTTGCCCATTTTGTTTCGTCATCCCCTCCTGTAATTTTTCGAGTCATTATTTCGCGTTTTCGAGCCCCGTCATTACATTTTTTGTCAATCCCCCTCGTCGATCGCCCACCCCGTGTTCCCCTTTTCGATTAGTGAGTCCCGTTATTGGATTTTTGCGCGTGGATCGAACGAGACCTTGCTTCGTTCGGTCAATCGGGTTTCGCCGGCCGAACTCGATTCGGGTGTCCGCGTGGTTCGCTCCACCGCGTGGCTCGCTCGCTCGTTCCCCCTTTTTGTTCGTACGTCACTGGTATAATAAGACGCCTGAGTTTCAGGGACCCTCTGTCCCTGCGTTTAAGATTATCGTGATTCTTCCTGAGCCAGTTCCATTAATGTTGATTAATTAACGTAGTTCATTATTGTTTTCGTTTGACAATTTTGACCATTTTTGTAACGGTTGCTGGACCGAGTTAACCAGCTGGCGCCCCGAATTTTCCATTGTATGAGATCTGCTAAATAAATCCGAAACTTGTTTTTATTATTTTAATTCATTTTTCGCAGTGTTTATTTATTTTCTCCCTCAAAATTCTCTTGCGCTTGTGTCGAACCCGTCACAAAACAAAGCCTGCAATGCAAACTGGGATACACAGAAATGTAACGTGTGTACATTCTGTTGCAGGTATAGTAATACCGAAGTCGATAATCAATGAAGTTTGAGTTTCTCGTTATATAAAATATACATGAGAATAAAATTGATCGAAGAATTCTTGTGACAGAAAATTCGTTGGGTAAAAACTGTTTATTATCTAGCTGAAGATACCCTGAAACAAGTAACGGTAGCTGAAGCCAAATGTTATTTTGCAACATCGTCGTGGACGGTGGATCAAGGACAAGCGTCGAAGATATCGATGGCGGTTAATTAATAGATAACAGCGATGTCATACTAAGCAATCTATGTGTCTCATTAATCTTCTGCCATCGTTGTCATCTCTACAATGAATATGGTGAGTAGAATTAATACAATGATCTTAAGAAATCAAGACAACGCAAAGGTAAGAAGACTAATTGTAAGAACCGCGGCTCGGTACACCGTAACAACCCATGCTGTAACCGTACAAACTTGCCGGGAAGGAGTGAAAAGGTGCAGGTAAAAAAACGCTAAAACCGTAGTTTTGATTCTACTCCGTAGGTTTGACTCTACTCTATTTTGGTATGCGTAGAACGCAGAGAGAGTCGAGAAGACTGTAAGTAACGTAGTCGTGAGAATAGATGTAAGGATTATTGTGTAATGGAATGTATAATTAGATATGTAACCCGTAAGGAAGACAATAAACGATACATATATACCTAAAAATGAATCATTACATTTATTCACGTCAAAAAAAAAATATTATCTTCATACTGCGGGTGATACCATTTTTCCTTTCATTTCACCCCCTCAAAGTAGTGTTCCCAAATTGCGATGATGACGCTCATTTTTTTTCCCATCAATAGCTTTCCCGCCAACCTATCCATCGAATAAAAAAAATTATTATCCCCATAGAGCGGGTAATATGATTTTTTTCCAATTTTACCCACTTAAAACAGTGGCGATGGCAACGCCAATTTTTTTTCCTATCAAGTCCCATCCCTTCGACCTATTTTCGCAATAAAAAAAATTATTATCCTCATTCGACGGGTGATGCGATTTAAAACAAATATTTACTCCCTTAAAAAGGTGTTCCGGAGTTGCGATGCTGACGCTAATTTTTTTTCCTATCAATTGCTTTCCCGCCAACCTATTCATCGAATAAAAAAAATTATTATCCCCATAGAGCGGGTGTTCTGATTTTTTTTTCCAATTTGACCCCCTTAAAGAGGTGTTCCGGAGTTACGATGCTGACGCTAATTTTTTTCCTATCAATTGCCTTCCCTCCAACCTTTCCATTGAATAAAAAAAATTATTATCCCCATACAGCGGGTAATATGATTTTTTTTTCCAATTTTACCCCCTTAAAACAGTGTTCCTAAGTGGCGATGGCAACGCCAATTTTTTTCCTATAAAGTCCCATCCCTTCGGTATATTTTTGCAATAAAAAAAATTATTATAATCATTCGGCGGCTGATGCGATTTTTTAAAATTATTTACCCCCTTAAAGAGGTGTTCCAGAGTTGCGATGCTGACGCTAATTTTTTTTCCTATCAATTGCCTTCCCTCCAACCTTTCCATTGAATAAAAAAAATTATTATCCCTATACAGCGGGTGATATGATTTTTTATTTTATTTTACCCCCTTAAAGAGGTGTTCCGGAGTTGCGATGCTAACGCTAATTTTTTTTCCTATCAATCGCCTTCCCTCCAACCTATCCATCGAGTAAAAAAAAATTATTATCCCCATACAGTGGGTGATATGATTTTTTTTTCCAATTTTACCCCCTTAAAGAGGTGTTCCGGAGTAACGATGCTGACGCTAATTTCTTTTCCCATCAATTGCTTTCCCCCTGATCTATCCTTCGAATAAAAAAAATTATTATCCCCATACAGCAGGTGATCTGATTTTTTTTTTCCAATTTTACCCCCTTAAAGAGGTGTTCCGGAGTCACGATGCTGACGCTAATTTTTTTTTCTATCAATCGCCTTCCCTTCAACCTATCCATCGAGTGAAAAAAATTATTATCCCCATACAGTGGGTGATATGATTTTTTTTTTCAATTTCACCCCCTCAAAGTGGTGTTCCGGAGTCACGATGCTGACGCAAATTTTTTTTCCCATCAATTGCTTTCCCCCTGATCTATCCTTCGAATAAAAAAAATTACTATCCCCATACAGCGGGTGATACGATTTTTTTTTCCAATTTTACCCCCTTAAAGAGGTGTTCCGGAGTCACGATGCTGACGCTAATTTCTTTTCCCATCAATTGCTTTCCCCCTGATCTATCCTTCGAATAAAAAAAATTACTATCCCCATACAGCGGGTGATACGATTTTTTTTTCCAATTTTACCCCCTTAAAGAGGTGTTCCGGAGTCACGATGCTGACGCTAATTTCTTTTCCCATCAATTGCTTTCCCCCTGATCTATCCTTCGAATAAAAAAAATTATTATCCCCATACAGCAGGTGATCTGATTTTTTTTTTCCAATTTTACCCCCTTAAAGAGGTGTTCCGGAGTCACGATGCTGACGCTAATTTTTTTTTCTATCAATCGCCTTCCCTTCAACCTATCCATCGAGTGAAAAAAATTATTATCCCCATACAGTGGGTGATATGATTTTTTTTTTCAATTTCACCCCCTCAAAGTGGTGTTCCGGAGTCACGATGCTGACGCAAATTTTTTTTCCCATCAATTGCTTTCCCCCTGATCTATCCTTCGAATAAAAAAAATTACTATCCCCATACAGCGGGTGATACGATTTTTTTTTCCAATTTTACCCCCTTAAAGAGGTGTTCCGGAGTTACGATGTTGACGCTAATTTTTTTTACCATCAACTGCTTTTGCCCTGATCTACCCTTCGAATAAAAAAAATTATTATCCCCATACAGCAGGTGATCTGATTTTTTTTTCCAATTTTACCCCCTTAAAGAGGTGTTCCGGAGTCACGATGCTGACGCTAATTTTTTTTTCTATCAATCGCCTTCCCTTCAACCTATCCATCGAGTGAAAAAAATTATTATCCCCATACAGTGGGTGATATGATTTTTTTTTCAATTTCACCCCCTCAAAGTGGTGTTCCGGAGTCACGATGCTGACGCAAATTTTTTTTCCCATCAATTGCTTTCCCCCTGATCTATCCTTCGAATAAAAAAAATTATTATCCCCATACAGCGGGTGATACGATTTTTTTTTTCCAATTTTACCCCCTTAAAGAGGTGTTCCGGAGTTACGATGTTGACGTTAATTTTTTTTACGATCAATTGCTTTTGCCCTGATCTACCCTTCGAATAAAAAAAATTATTATCTCCATACAGCAGGTGATCTGATTTTTTTTTCCAATTTTACCCCCTTAAAGAGGTGTTCCGGAGTCACGATGCTGACGCTAATTTTTTTTCCTATCAATCGCCTGCCCTTCAACCTATCCATCGAGTAAAAAAAATTATTATCCCCATACAGTGGGTGATATGATTTTTTTTTCCAATTTTACCCCCTTAAAGAGGTGTTCCGGAGTCACGATGCTGACGCTAATTTTTTTTCCCATCTATTGCTTTCCCCCTGATCTATCCTTCGAATAAAAAAAATTATTATCCCCAGATAGCGAGTGATATGATTTTTTTTCCAATTTTACCCCCTTAAAGAGCAGTTCCGGAGTTGCGATGCTGACGCTAATTTTTTTTTCCTATCAATTGCTTTCTCGCCAACCTATCCATCGAATAAAAAAAATTATTATCCCCATACAGCAAGTGATACGATTTTTTTTTCCAATTTTACCCCCTTAAAGAGGTGTTCCGGAGTCACGATGCTGACGCAAATTTTTTTTCCCATCAATTGCTTTCCCCCTGATCTAGCCTTCGAATAAAAAAAATTACTATCCCCATACAGCGGGTGATACGATTTTTTTTTCCAATTTTACCCCCTTAAAGAGGTGTTCCGGAGTTACGATGTTGACGCTAATTTTTTTTACCATCAACTGCTTTTGCCCTGATCCACCCTTCGAATAAAAAAAAATATTATCCCTATACAGCAGGTGATCTGATTTTTTTTTTCCAATTTTACCCCCTTAAAGAGGTGTTCCGGAGTCACGATGCTGACGCTAATTTTTTTTTCTATCAATCGCCTTCCCTTCAACCTATCCATCGAGTGAAAAAAATTATTATCCCCATACAGTGGGTGATATGATTTTTTTTTTCAATTTCACCCCCTCAAAGTGGTGTTCCGGAGTCACGATGCTGACGCAAATTTTTTTTCCCATCAATTGCTTTCCCCCTGATCTATCCTTCGAATAAAAAAAATTATTATCCCCATACAGCGGGTGATACGATTTTTTTTTCCAATTTTACCCCCTTAAAGAGGTGTTCCGGAGTTACGATGTTGACGCTAATTTTTTTTACCATCAATTGCTTTTGCCCTGATCTACCCTTCGAATAAAAAAAATTATTATCTCCATACAGCAGGTGATCTGATTTTTTTTTCCAATTTTACCCCCTTAAAGAGGTGTTCCGGAGTCACTATGCTGACGCTAATTTTTTTTCCTATCAATCGCCTGCCCTTCAACCTATCCATCGAGTAAAAAAAATTATTATCCCCATACAGTGGGTGATATGATTTTTTTTTCCAATTTTACCCCCTTAAAAAGGTGTTCCGGAGTCACGATGCTGACGCTAATTTTTTTTCCCATCAATTGCTTTCTCCCTGATCTATCCTTCGAATAAAAAAAATTATTATCCCCAGATAGCGAGTGATATGATTTTTTTTCCAATTTTACCCCCTTAAAGAGCAGTTCCGGAGTTGCGATGCTGACGCTAATTTTTTTTTCCTATCAATTGCTTTCTCGCCAACCTATCCATCGAATAAAAAAAATTATTATCCCCATACAGCGGGTGATACGATTTTTTTTTCCAATTTTACCCCCTTAAAGAGGTGTTCCGGAGTTACGATGCTGACGCTAATTTTTTTTACCATCAATTGCTTTCGCCCTGATCTACCCTTCGAATAAAAAAAATTATTATCCCCATACAGCAGGTGATCTGGTTTTTTTTTCCAATTTTACCCCCTTAAAGAGGTGTTCCGGAGTTGCGATGCTGACGCTAATTTTTTTTCCCATCAATTACCTTCCCCCTAACCTATCCATTGAATAAAAAAAATTATTATCCCTATACAGCGGGTGATATGATTTTTTTTTTCAATTTCACCCCCTTAAAGTGGTGTTCCCAAGTGGCGATGCCAACACCAATTTTTTTTCCTGTCAAGTTCCATCTCTCCAACCTATTCTCGGAATAAAAAAAATTATTATCCTTATACGACGGGTGATTCGATTTTTTTTCTATATTTACCCCCTTAAAGGTTGTTCCGGAGTTGCGATGCTGATGCCAATTTTTTTCTGAGTCATGTCCCATCCCTTCAAACTATTCATGCAATAAAAAAAATTATTATCGCCATACGGTGGATAGTACAGTTATCCGTAAATTTCAACCCTTAAGATAGGGGTGTTTCGGAGACACGATTTTGGCAAAACTTCGTTTGCTCGAGTTTTTCTGTCATCCGAGACTATTCGTGAAATAAAAAAGCCGAGATTTCATTTTTTTTTCCAATTCAATTTCGTTGCTAAAAAACGTTGCAAACTTCAGCATCATGAAAAATTACATTTAGAAATGTATCAAGGACCTGGTCGCAAGGAAACCAATAAATGTGGATACGCACTTACGGGTTGATGTCGCGCACATCCTTCATGCTGTGTCCAGGTGGAAATGTTGGAAAGGGGTGACGCACATTGAAGTCAAGCAATTTTTCCTCCGGTGCGTTGCACTCATGATCCAATCAACGGACATCAAGTACTTCGAGAAATTATTGACGTATACGTTCGCAGTCGCTGGTCAGAAAAACTTGGATTCTATCATGGCGATTCCCATCAAGCACGACGAGGCTGGCAGGGAGGTCAACAGTGTCCTCGCAATCAGGAATCACCTGGAAAGTTTATTGGCAAATACAGGCATTGCCTTGAGAAAGTTCGGATCTGACACCGGAGACAATCAACATCTCCGTCCACTTGATAATCTCTCAGATTATGAGAAAAGTCAATGCGATGGGTCTGAAATAAAATCTATTGTGGAATGGGTCAGCAAAATTTTGACTACAAGTGCTTCGACTGAAAACGAAGAGCATGAAATGAATGCATTTTTTGTGCCTTCGTTCGTTGCGTCAATAAAGCCACTTGCCGCAGAATTTCCACTGTGGATAAATTGTACGACAACTCACATGGATGGCAATGCCTCATCCGCGCCCATGGAATCTTATTTTAATGACCTTAAAACGAATGTCTTGAAAAAAGGACTACGACGGGCGGACAATTTCTTAGTAACTCACTTGCAAGACATAGAGGGTGGCAGTTTGCTCTTCGTTGCCAACAATGCAAGACATGTGACTGCAGAAACAGTATCTGAGCAAACAGAATTCGAACCGGGTGATTTCCACGTATTCAGTTACTGTGAGGTTGATTCCGAAACTTCAGAGATCCTGCAGGATGACCCTGACCTGTGGTCAGTGGAGAATTGGGGAGGTCAAGTGCCGAAGTCCCAATTTGCCGTTGGTGCTATTTCCAAAAGTGTCGACGAAGAAAATAACATAGAAGTCCCCGACGTGTGGGATCATTCCTATAGTCGAAGTGAGGGCATTCCGAAAAGCACAGCGAACGAAGCACAAAATGATGTTGATATACAGGAGACAATGAAAAAAAAGCACGTATTTCGGAGTATTACCCGAAATACGATACATTAACAGCCAAATCGATAGAAAACCTGCTGCGAGACAAAGGAAAATGAAACCGTGCTTTCTGGAGAATGGTTCCAAATTATCGAAGCCAGTTAAACTGAAGAATAAAACTTACTTTGTTCAGTCGACGTGCCCTTTCGACTCTGTGGCACAAATATTAATATCTGGAGCTATTGATCACATAATCTACGATTCGACGATCAAAAAATCCTACAACACGACGCTCCAATTTGTTGTACACACATTGAATACGGGAGTTACGAGTAAAACTTACAACGATCGAGCAGGCGTCCTTCTAAATTGGTATATTCCTAAGCCAAAAGTGAAAACAACGAACACAGTTCTGTCGTATACTTTGAATGCATACGACAGTATATATAATTTTGTGGATAAAGCGATGAAAACGGAACCAAGCGTCTGCATAACAGAAGAATGCTCGCGGCTGTGCAGACGACAGTATTCTTCAGTCCTTCTGTCACCAAATCATAAAACAGTCGGGAAATCCGGTTTTCGCGCTTTGGAAACTGCGCTCAACTTTTGGGCGCATCTTCACAAAACTGCCATGTTTTACCAAGGGTTGTACCGGATCGATGACCCGTATTAGTCGACCGGGAATTCACCTGTTCATCGACGCGGACGTCCGTAAAAATTCGAACGACAAATAGGGAATGCGGTGTAAACTCTCCGAAATACCCGCATTTTTAAGACTCGGAAACAACGAAGGGTCGAGTGATGAGCAATAACGGTAAGATATATTGTCAATATATTTGGCACAGACCGCCGTGCGTATAATGGAACGATTATAATAATTCAATACAATGTATATAAAAGTTCTAAAATTAATTTCAGGCTATGTGGAGTAGTCGGGTTTACTCCGGGCCACTTCACCGCATATTCTCTTCGTAATACGATGCCATGGGAGCAGTACGTCGATTTGAAAATAGAGAAATCACTCGAATCGGCTACGACAGAAGTAGAACCTCATCGGATCGTCTACGTTCGAGTTTTGGGCACGTAACCAAAACACGAAAACTACGAAGAAACAAGTTTATGCAGCTCTGACAGACGACTTTGATACACGTGTGTTGTCCCCGATCGAAGAGTTCGTCGCCGTTGTAAATAAAATGTTAAACGAATCCGAGGCACGTTAAAGAACTCATCTGCTTGTTATTTACAACAAAATTTATAACGTTTTTCCATCGTTCGTCAGACGGTAAAAAGTGAATTAATGATAAAAAATGCTCATCGAGTTACCGTTTTTGCTGTTGGAAGTCGGGGTTGGAAATATTTTTACATTTTATATAATAATGATTTGATACTCACCGACTCGCATTTTTTCCACTGTCACCGGATCGAGACAAATTATATTCTTCTCTCAACGTATTGACTAGGCCATGCTTGTTTCAATCTAAAGATTGCACGCAGAAAGATGAGGCTGCTTACCAAAGTTTTGATATGGTACAATTCTGAATGAATTTACAATTTATAATTCGCAACGAAAAAAAGTCAATCCGATATTTTTTTTACGAATTCCTTCAAGTTGTAATTTTCTGTCAACAACGTTGTTTACTAGTCATCTGGATACTTTCATTGAATATAAGAAAAAATAATTGAATTGAACACTGTATGGGAATCGACGAGGATTTTTAAGCGTTCATTCAATATGACTGTATTATTGTGAGGTTTCAAATGTATTTTATTGTGAAAATATAATCTTCATCGACGAATTGTTTCATCATTCGCAAAAGTTTGGGTCAAACATTATATGCATCCTATGATTTTCGTACCGACGAAACAATCCCATTTTCAGTTGGGACTTTCTCCCTAACTCGTGTGACTCTTTTTTCGCAATTTTCCTCAGTTGATCATGAAAAGACTTTTTCAAGCAGCAAGAATGCCTCTTTGCCTCTATATTCGCGAAATAAACTTCTAATGTTGGAAGGGCACCTCGATTTTTACGGCCTCTGGATCCAGAGGACACCCAGAACATTTGATGTGTACTCGGCGGTGATCGTGAAGAAGTTGGTACATCAAAGAAGAAAATCGAACGTATAGTGGAAAGAAAGTTATAATCGCAGACCAAAAACATGGCAGTAAAAAAAAAGAATAAAAAAGACGTAACTTGTAGTCGATAAAGAGAACTAATTTGAGGACATTTTTGACTATGAATCGTAGATTTTTATTACAACAATTTATTTTCCGAACTTTACATATACGTAAGACTTTATTTATTGTAAAACCCTGTCGCGTGCTTTATCGGCTATTCGTCGAAGAGCAGCTTTCCTCATTGGCGGAGTGCCATTTTTCATTTCCAGAAGTAATTCCATGATTTTGAGTTCTTTTTCTTCCTCGAGACGGGGAGATTCCTCTCGTCGACGTCGACGAGCAATTTGTCAAAATATTGAACGTCTTCGAGTTTCATGGAAGGCAAATAGCCCTTGGGTTGATTAACGACGAATTTGGCACTGTTGTCCTCTTGCTGGATGAAAAATTCTTGAAGCATGCGCGCCATTTACGTGTTGGCCCACGAATCGTTATCTAACCCGCAGGAGGCTGCTGAACCTTGTAACCTGTTGGAAACAGCGTACCGAGCTTGTCATCCGAGAGCGGACGATTTCGCTCGTCAATTTCTCGTTCCCAACGATAAGCTTGCAATTGTTCGGGCGTCATTGACATCAAATAACTCGGTGTCGCTGTTGCCATTCCCATGGATGTTGGTCCCGTTGTTACGTGGAACGGTGAGAAATTGGTAAGCATCGCCAAGGAAATAGCCAAATGGTTGGCTAATGAAACACTCACGAAATTTTAATTCAAAGTTATTGACAAACTTTATTAAAATGAACGAAATTACACTTATAACGTTTAAAAGATCGTTTTAGCTACAGAAGTACGCTGTTACTCTACTATTCACAGCGTATTCGAATAAATTGCGTTATATGACAAAAAATAAAAAAACGTGTCGCGCGGAGTCGACCTACTTATGCTCGGCCTCGCCCAATACTACCGCCCTTGCTTCCTCCGGGCCTTGCCGATGCCGAGGGTTTTCATGCATTTCCTTAAGGGAGAGGAGCATCTAGCATGAGGCAAGACATTTTCCCACGTTAGCCTAGGCGACAGCAAGGCCAAAGGCTAAAACCAAATGTTGGTTTTAGGGAAAGTGCATTCCTTAGATCAGGCAGCAGCGCTCGCGAGCCCTATGTGCCTGGCGGGCTACGATGCACTCGAGACTCAGGCTACATTAAGAGGGTCCCTTGCACGTGGTCCGTGCGTGGGAACCTCAATGTCCACGAGCTCGAACGAGGCAGAACTCTCAACACCGTTTTCGCTTTTTCCGCCAATCACTTTTTCTCCTGTTAATTGTTAACGGTACAGAATTTTAAAAACTAACTTTGGCGGAAGCGTGAGAGTTCAAAATTTTCGCATCCGCTTCGAAATAATATCGCCGAGAATCAGAAATCCAAATTTAAACGACAAAATTTAATGGAGAATTGTGGAATGTATAACCTCAAAATATGATCGAGCGTTGCACAACGACCTGGTTTTCACGAAGGGAGCGATTGCCAAAAAACTTGAGGGATTTGGATTGCTTTGGAACAATTTTTATTCATCTTTAAGGATTAGGTTCAATGGCCGTGCGAGTCCCGTTACAGAACACTAAATTAATTCAACAACACTGTGATCGAGACGACAATTGAATGATCGGTCAATCAATAAGGCGGTTTCGAAAACAACTGTACATGCGTTTGCAGGCCGCGATGTGGCGATAACTGCTGCACCATGCCAACCATGCTACTCGCTCGAACGGCTCGAGCTACTGATTTCAGATACACTGCGCATACAGTCTGCGCATGTACGCCGCGCATTTGCATTGCGCAGGCCGGGAGTCCTGAGAAACTAGGGGAAATTATGGAGAAATGACTCACGCTATAATTAAATAATATCAATTAAAATATTAACTCTCCAACCGTTTTTTTAAACTCTCAAATCCTCTGAAACGATTCTCAAACGATAAAAAAAAAATTAAACGTCTAAGTCAATTTTTCGAGGAGATAGAAAATTTGGGGGCCAACTTCACACCTAAAATTAAAATCAATTTTTCGGAAAAACTATAAACTCTCAAACGATTTTTTTTTACTCTTAAATCCTCTCAAACGATTCTCAAACGATTTACATTAATTAAATTTAAAAATAATTACTTCGGGGGGCCAACTTCACGGAGGTCTCGCCTCGACGGTCTCCGCTCCTGTTCCCTCAAAACCGCTCTTGTACTCTAAGGTTTCCGCTCCTGTCCTCTCGAAACCGCGCTCGCATCCGACGGTTTCCAACTCAGCCTGCTCCAATGGACATTCGCACTCCAAGGTATCTGCTCCTGTCTCCCACACGGTGCAAAGTGCACTCGTTCTCGTCCTTAGCTACTGATCCTCTCACAGCTTCCTCTCTAACTTCCTCCACGGTCCCTCCTCGCATTTCCGAGAATTCCCAACAAACCCTACTGGCAACAGCGATCTGCATCGTCACCACCACGACGGCCTCCCACCAAGCCAGGCTTTTGCTCGATTCGGGATCGGAGCTCAGCTTCGTGTCTGAGCAACTAGTGACGATACTCCAGCTCTCGTCACTGTTCATCGCTCCCAATCTCGAGAATCGGAGGAAGCCAATTCTCAACAACTCGGGGAATGGCTCCAAAACTTGGAGCTCGCAGATCCTCAATACCACGTCTCAAGACCGATCGACGTCCTACTCGGAGCAGACGTCTACGGACAAGTGATCAAACTGGAAATGATCACCGCGGATCCAACCAGGCCAATCGCCCAACTCTCGGCAGTTGGGTGGTTGATTCTCGGACCAGTGGCTACTCGAACAACTCCACAGAACTTCACGACGTACTCCGGACTTGTGCATCTCGATGCACAAGCACTCCAGGAATCGCTCACCACATTTTGGGAGGAAGAAGAGCTTCCAATCAACTTAGACCCGGTGCTCTCTGCACAAGATCAAAAATGCGAAGAGCATTCTCGAACAACGTACTCACGGGAAAAACCGGATGTTACTTCGTAGAAATACCACTGCACTCGCTCAGCTCCTGGCTCGGAAGTTCGTATCAGACAGCTCACTAGTGTCTGAAGAGCACCTTCCGGAAACTCTCTCGGGATTCGGCCTACAAGGAACTCCATGAGCGTTTGATACGCGAATACGAGAGTTTGTGACACATGATAATCCACCTCACGATGCTCCATCTCGCTGAGGACGAAGGTCATTAGTTCCCGCTTGCAGTGCCGTCGATAAAAATGGGAAGATGTGCTGACAATGTTGGCGGTGTCAACTCTGAATAGGCACCCTTGAAAAGGGCTCGACAGCTCCAAGGATTTCGTCACGCGGGCGGCGCTCCACTGGCATACTGGCCAGCCGCCAGCCCAACAATTCCCACTCAGTCGACAAGGTGACCGTGAAGTTACACAACTTCACAACCAATGTACTCGGAGTGCAACAGTCACCCAAAGAACACAAATTTACGTTCAGTTCCAGACCAGCTCCGAAACAGAGTGTGCTTTTCAAGCGCTCTGTACTCTCAGAAATCGCACGACCGTATGACCCGCTCGGACTCATCGCTCCGGTCACGGTCAAGGCCCAAAAGCTGATCCAGGAGCTTTGGCTACACAACATTGGATGGGACGAACCACTCCCAACTCCGGTCTCTACCAAATGGCTCGCTGTAAGAGAAGAATTAAATAATGTTTCGGTTCTCTATGCTCCCAGGTTGTTCGGCACAAGCGAAAATGCTCGTGTGCAATTCTATATCTTCTCGGACGCGTCACAGCTCGCCAAGGCGGCGGTAATGTCGCCATCGAGCTCTTGTCCACAACGAGACTGACATCGTCAGTACACTCCAAAACAAAGGTCGCTCCTTTGAAATGCCTGACCATCCCGAGGCTCGGGCTCTCAGGTGCTCTCCTGGCAAAGCTCGCTCTTCACATCAAGGAAACTGCGGGACCTAACGTGAAAGCAACATATTTGTGGACGGACTCCCAGGTCGCTCTATCCTGGATAAACGCTCCCCTTCCCCGCTGCAAGGACTGCGTAAAAACTGGCTCACGCAGATCCAGGAGCTCTCCACGGATGCGCAGTGAATGCACGTGCCGGGCTCGTGCAAGCTGGCTGAGTGCACATCTCGAAGAATGGCACCAGCCCAGCTCGCAAGTTATCAGCTGTGGTGGACGGGACCACCATGGCTCTCCAAAACAGTGGAACGCTGGTCCCTTCGAACTGATCACCGACGGTGCCAGCAACTCGGAATCACGCCCTAGAATCTCCCTGGTCGGGACGATTCGCCAACAAAAAACGCACTGGAACCGGCTCCCCAGGTATTCATTGGTCTCAAAGTTGCTCCATATCCTTGTGTTTCAGAATTCTAGATTGCCTAAAGCACCAGAAAGCAACTCCAACTGGAAGAATCGTGTCTCCGCACACGATTCATGCAGGGCTCAAAATTTCTGGATGAGAGGCCATGAAATCAAACTATAGTGAATGGAAGCACGCTTCCAATGTGTCACGCTCTCAGCCGACTCCCGGCATTTCTCGACTCGAATGGGATATCGCGAGTCGGCGGTCGACTGACCAACTCCACGCTGACCGAGGGCGAAAAGTATCCAGCGATTCTTCCTCGAGAGGCACACTTCTCAGGACAAAGCTCACCTGAGGACTCTACACGAAGGGACCCGGGTGACGCTCGCGAACGCTCGACAGCTCTACTGAACCATCGAATGACGTTCGCCTCTGAAAACCGACTGACTTCGGTGTGGGAGTTGTGCTCGTCAGAGGGGGATCCGTGCACATTAATTGATGGGCCAACTACCTCTCTGTCGTGTCACACCTTCTCGCTCTTTCAGACATACGGATGTCAACCACGCTGGACTACTCCTCGGAGCCATATTCTTAGCGGCTTATCCACAGTTCAACACCAAACGTGAACTCTCTATCTAGAGGACATCTTCACTCTGCGAAGATGGCGGGCGGAATGTTGTGGAATGTTCCGTCTCGAATTCTCGCTCCGCGACACGCTCTCTCAGCGCAGCACTACTGTTGCGACCTTAACAACCAATAGACGGAGGCTGCCAAGTTGACGGGTGGCGCTGCCACAATGAAGAACTTGACAACCTGACCATCGTCCATTTTAATCACTCTCTTCTTCGTCGAACTACCGATAGAGATGACGTGTATGAGCTCTCGCTCTCTAGGACCTCGCGATACGAGTCATCGCGGCAACTCTCCACCAATTTTAACTCTACTTTGCTCATCCAACTCCCGTTCGCGTATGAAAATTGTGTTCGGCCTTTTATCGCGAAGTGATCACTCTATTTAATTGTGCTCCTTAGCACTCGCAAATCGTGGAAATCTCTAAAAACTCTCGAACCTCTCCACCACGCGGTGAACACGTGTTGGTGTTACACACAAAGTGCGAGTGAACGCTCTAATTTTGACCTTTTCTGTATTATTAGATAAATGAACTAACATGAGGCTACTCTCCAAAATGTGTCTCGTGTCGAATACTTTATTTCTCATGCAAAAACCGCCCGCACGATTTCACCTCGGCCTCGATCATTTTCAGCGGCAATCATCCGGGGCAAATTCCGGAACAGAAATAGATTTTTAATCCATTTTTAGTTCAATAATTATATTAGATATTCAGTGAATATCACAAAAAGTATCCAAATACCAATAAAAATACTTTGCTTCGACCGCTCCACCAATAAAAATTTATCTCGTCACTTTCTTTCAATTTTTTTTCGATTGAAATAGTTTTTTTGTTACGTCCCGAGACGTATTAAATATTGATTATCAATAAATGATTAATTGCTGATCTATTGTCGCGACTGCATCCGGTGTTGTTTTCGAACCGACGTGCAGCCGTGACGACTTAGCGGGAAAAACGGGGAGTTACGGTGACCGTTCTGCCGAAAATGCTGATTGGACGTGAGAACGTCTCCGATTAGATTTTCTCGCGAACGAAAAGGCTCTAGAGGAAGGCTCTAGAGGCCTTTGGAGGAAACTAACATTGTTGCTGGACGCAACAATTAACTAGTTAATTGGTGTCAGAAGTGGGTTTTGTCAGTTTAAATAATGTATATATGGATTGCAATTAACTAGTTACGTGCGGGGCGGTTCGCACCTCAACTGTTAACCCGCTTGCGTGAAGCGCAAACAGTTTATTATTATTTATTTTTGGGTTGTCCTGATCTCGTCCTCTACAGGACGATCTTGGAGTTGGGATTTGTCAGGTTAAATAATTTATATATGGATTGCAATTGAACTGGCTGATTTATTGTGAAAGCGGCAGAGGCGTGAAAGCGAGAGAAGCTACGAAGGCTCTCGTGTTCGGGCTACAGGTAAATACAAAGTTACTTACTCCTTTTCCCAGATTGGACTTTGCAACGCGTTGCTCACAATCGCTATCCTTTAATTTATATTCTCACACAAACTCTCTTTCTCTCTCTCTCTCTCTCTCTCTCTCACTCTTGCACGCACACTCTCATTCGATACACATGGTTAGACAATATTAGATTGGTGACAAATTTTTTCATTTGTTTTCACAGATAAATCTACTCGCCTTAAAAACCTTGTTACGAAAAACATCTCGCCTAATCGGCTAAAAAGCCTTGGTATAAAAAACATCTTGCCTGAAAAATCTTGGTATAAAAAACATCTCGCATAAAAAACCTTGGTATAAAAACCATCTTGACTAAAAAACCTTGGCCAACCTTGCCTGAAAAAGTTGAAGTCCCTCCAAAATAAAAGAATACAATTACCAAAAAACCTTGTATAAAGAACATGTCGCCTGAAAAACCTTGGCCAAGGTCACCTAAATAAATTTAAGACCCTTCAAAGAATACAATGAAGAACATCCTTACAAAAATTGAAAACACTTCAAATGAATACAAAAAAAGTATATCACCACAAATGGCAAGAAAGAATAACTCAAAATTATATCATTCACGTGCAGCACTAAATTTTCTGATATCAATGAAAGGACAAGTTTTTCATTCACGTCCAAGAATTGACTAATGACTGATGAGACAAAATCATTTGTTAGCAAAAAATGGTTATTCAATCAATGAAGAACCACCTTACA